>OX393570.1:21165337-21230337 GCA_947652115.1 Blastomussa wellsi | reverse complement strand
TATAGGAAATAGGACGAGAAACGTTGAAATGGAAATGAGAAAGTAATTGAAGTGGAAAGGTATAACAGTCTGAACACCAGAAAAATTTCTGGAATGTTTATTGTGGAGTGACCAATCGCAGCAAAGTTCAGGACACGCGAACAAACCTCAAAACCACAAACTAATGATCGTTACTGTTTGCGGTTTAGTTTTCTCACACCTGATTGGCATTTTTTTTGTAACACAATAACATTCCATAAACATTTCTGGTATTGTTCACGGTTTTACGGGAAAGACTGTAAAAATAAAAGAAGGAGAATTCGAAGCACGCAGAAAGCTGATTAAAGCTACACTAATACATGGATTTTGATGCATTTTTGGTCACTGCGAAGCTAAGTAGTTTCCTTCATGATCATTCGCTAAAGGCGTCTAGGACATCAAGTTGAAGAAATTAAGCGAATTATTCAGGATAAAACAAAGTGCAATCCACCGTACGGAAAAAGATAGTGGGTGTACATTTTACCACAGGAACTTGCGAACCTAACACAGCCCACAGGTTATATAGGAAGATGTCATTTAACGAAGTTCTTTCCTGTGCTAAAAAAAATTGCTCTTGTCGAAGACCAGTATAGCCATTTTAACAAAGCTAGACCCCTTTAATGTAACTAACTATTTCGCCTTAGAAGAACACCGGCTTTTGTTGTACTTCGTACCTTGAAAATTTTTCAATTCAAGCCTGATCTGGACGCGGTTACTTTGAGTGACGTCACGAATGGCATAGACGCAGTTGAGGTCACCTTCTTGACAGGCCAAATGAAGAGCGGTCTGTCCGTGCCTGTCCATCAAATTGACATCGGCCCCGCCTTCTATCAGCTTTTTTACGAGATATATTTGGTGTGTTATCACCGCAAGATGGAGTGGAGTCTGCAACAACGGAGTGCAATAGGCCATTTTACAGTTCTGTGCTTAGTTACCAAGCCTTTGAGTGGAATTGAGGCTGATGGTGACCTTGCACAGATACAAACCCTCTTGCTTTTGATATGTAAATTGTTTTGTTGTTATGCTAAATAGTTTCTGGTCTCTATCATGACAAGGTCACCCTGAGCCTCGCTTTCATACAGAGGCCTGGTTACAATTCACAGAACTGTAAAATGGACTATTGGAATTAAATTGTTATTCAAGTGTCTCGCACTACATTATGGTTGACGAAAATTGGTCCCTGAGAAGTTAAAGAGTCCGCGGTTAAAGGTCATCGGGGTCGCTAAGCAACATGACGGATTTTTATTATGTCATATTGGGGCACTAGTTTTGATTGAATAATTCGAGTGATGCAACCAAGATTCACTAAATAGACTCTAAATAGGCACTTAAATATATAGCGAATATGTTTTTATATCTACAAGCTGTGCAAAAATCAAAACGTTACCTGCCTAAGCTTGTTATAAATGTCAACTCCTCTTGACTTCATTCTCCGGATAAAAAACTCGGTCAGCGGTTGGTCCCCCTGGACAACGGCGATATGAAGAAACCTGGTGCAGAGAGAGAAGCAATCGTGCCGTTTTAGCCGGGTACGAACAATAGGGTTCCTAAAGGAAGACGAAATCATTGGCTGACTTATTTGTGACGTGGGTGGTGCAAGTTCCGCATATCATCTTCCTAATGGCGTTAAATAACTATGCTATAACCATGACACGCAGGATTAATCACAATTATTTTACCAAAAAGACTTGCGCAAGAGATTTATCTGGTTATACAATGGAGTTTTTCCAACCCGCCTCAATTTCCCGATCGAGCCTCCGAAGACCTCCCAATATTAAACTAGTATCGAATGATTTCGTTTCCTTTGCTGAGGAGTTTGACTCACTTTGTCGAACTCAGCAATTTACGACCCCCATCCCGAACTTCCGATGTTTCAATCCAGTTTTCGTTTCCATTGAAGGCTAGAAAAACCGGTATTTTACAGCACTAACAAAATAATTCTGAGCAACCTCAGGGTTGTAATTTTTGCCCCAATTTTAGAAAATCGCCGAAAAATAACATAAAACTTCAATACTATTGCCACTTTCTCTTTTGTATAGGACAATCACATCGAATCGTACGGTACTTTTTTGGTTACAAACATGATTTAAGGCATGGTCTGAAACTTTTGGTGCGTGAAAATGTTCTTCCGTCCAAATGTCGGTCTACTATACACGGAAATCACATGATGAAATACGTTTAAACGCATACGCGAGAAAATATATTGCTTTCTTTTAAATACAATATTGTAAAAACACTCTGTCAGAAGATACGCAATAAGAAAATTAACAATAAAAATGTTATCATACTTAAAAGCGTTCATCATACATGCACTATTCAAATGATTTGCAATGACATACTGAGGTGATTTACACGTAAATATATAATTGAATTCACAAAGTGTTTCATATTTTAGTTAGTATATTTCAGGCTATAGTTTCGTCTCTTTGGTCAACCGAAATTAAAAGAAAAACTGACTGAAGAATTTAAAAACAAATTTAACAACTATAGAAAGTAGGATCGATCTTTGTAACAACGTCTTCCTCTACGAAACAATTTATATAAATGAGAGGTCCTCAAACAAAACGCAATAAAATCTTAAATTAAAGCAGCGGACTTTTTTCCCAGACATGGTCTTCATGAATCACTTTTCAATCGTCCTTACAGCTGATGAAATCTTTTTTTTTTGTTGCCAGATACCGTTGCTTTTCTTAAATGCTAGTTCCGCGTAAAATGTGCAAACTTAAGCAATTTTGTGGGTTAACCGTTTCATTTTGTGCGCAATTTATTAGAATTCTGCGAGCGGACTTGAGATGTCATAAGCACGCGTCTATAGATATTAGAATCGTCCCCGCGTCGATAACCGCGCAATTTTCGTTTTTTTTTTTACAGAGGATATCTGGCACGTCCCACTGCAGTGCAGGTTAACTTCGGACTGTCGTTAACGGGAATAGTGAATCTGGCTCTGAAGTAAACAATACATCTGTGTCAAATTTTCAGCCTTAAAATACGGTCACCGGAGCAAATATAACTTCGTTCACGACGGGCAACAAAGGACTCATGTAACTGTCAACCTACAGTGATCAAGATTATACAATTTTTGACCGTCTATAACCTCACTGTCCATCAGTAATAGAGATGAACCTCGAAAACTGTGTTGAATTTAGCTTGCAGGGGAAAAGCTATGGTACCCAGTGTTGCTGGAATAAAACAGTCAAAAGAAAATGAAATAAATAAAACTTCTCAATTCTTACGTATCGCCATCATCATCTTGTCCAAATAGGTCAGGCATTGGGGATGATTCCGCCACAGTCCGCACGCAATCGTTGGATTGTCCAGTGGCCGTTGGTGGTGCGTGCGACTGTCGCTCAGCTAACGCTGTGTCACTTAGTATGTGCAAACCTGATGGCGTCGCTGACGACGTCGCTTCTATAACTCGGGTGTCTGCCTCATCCTGTTCGATTGCAGTTTTCTTTGATTTAGCTTTGCTTCCGCTTTCTTTTATACATAGAGTTCCCGATGATGACGGAGATGCAGCGCTCGGTACCGACAACGCTCGATCGGTTCGTTGTGTCACGCAATAGTTATGAACAGGAGGTGACGGCTTGTTTACTTCAAGTGCAGATTCTAGCTGGTCCAAAATTGTCCCTTGCTTTTTGGACGTAGATCCCTGGCGACGCTTTCGATTTTCTCCTTAAAGCAACGAAACGTTTGAGCACTTTTTAGCCGCGCTTCTTTCAAATCAGCTTTCAACAAAACGCGAATCAATGTGGAATCTTTGCCAAACATCAAACACAACAAATTCTGTTGTTTTCAGCTGATACATTCAAGACTACCCTTTCAAACATACCTGCCATCTTTTATAAAGTCTTTTGTAGATCTTTCTCTTCAGCATTTCAACCTTTAGTCAAGGATACTTGATATGTTCTTGTTACACAACTGAAAAGGCATGTTTTTAGTTTTAATGGACAGACCACTGAAGCGAAATGAAGGATATCATACAATGCAAATGCTATCGGCATGGTTCTTTGTGATTGGATAAACTGAATATTAAGGGGGTTTCCCCTCGACTTGTTTACCCGGAGACTATAACACATTCTATGGACGTCCGCCCTTCTGTTCAAACGTAACGGCAAATCAAAATATCACTACTCTGTGTTAAAATCGCTTTGAACTTTTCGATGAACTATTGACAAGCAGGCTGCTAGCTAGAATTGAGTGAAATAAAAGTGTTTGACATACTTGCTGACATATTTAATTTAGAGCGATTTTCAGGAATGTTTCATGACTGTTTCTCGTTTCTCAAAATGATTGCCGCTGCTGCGTGGATTCTTTTGTCTTCGATCGTTTGTTGTTTGATCAAACTAACGGTTTTTATGGAAATTTTTCGATCCATTGTTGTCAAGGACAAAAAGCTACAAAAATCATTTTTCAGCATAAAAATCTAAATGTCACGCAACACCACCAGCCGCAAAAAAATCGTTCCCAGATCCATGCAGGTTTGGTCTCACTCATGGAAACGAGTCTCCAAGATGGCGGTGCTTGGATCATCGACTGAACTGGTGGTTTTCTTTTGGAGTTTTTTGGGAGCAAAGCTAAGATGATTTGTAAGAAAAATTTGTTCGAATAGAAATGGCGCAGAAGTAGGATCTAAATCTAATTGCGATAAATATAACACTGCAATCACTCGGAAACTTCAGAAATAGAGATGAACACAAATTCCACTGTGAACGTACCTTCTGACACAATCAACATCATTATTGAGTTCACCCATCCTGGATCAGAAGAAGCGAGTGGAAATGGAAATGTAATAATTTCAGAAACGACTGGTAACCAAGTTGTTGATGAGGTTCATTGCTTACCTGGGCCACTTGATGAAACAGCTGTGTCAGCTCAAATATCCTCAGAAAATGATTTCAGCTGCTCAAGAAGAAATAATCAAGCTCAAACTACTTTGCGGAGAAATGTTTTTGAACGAATAAAAAATCATGTGTCAGAACAAAAGACTTTGGAGAAATCAGTGTTAAAGTCATCACAGGCATCAATTTCAAATTCACAACAGCTGTCGATTTCAAATCCACAGCTGTCATCAATTTCAAATCCACAGCAGCCATTAATTTCAAATCCGCAACAGCTGTCAATTTCAAATCGGCAACAGCATCTGATTCCAAATGCTCAGCAAAGGCCATCAATGTTAGATTTACTCATCCAAAATGGAAAAGTTATTCAAAGAGAAATTATTAAAACTCCGGTTCAAACACAAGCTTTAGAGACAAAAAAGACTTCTACCAGAAGACCAAAAGGTTCAAACAAACTAGCCAACAATATAGAGATTGAAGGTACAGCAAATGATGACATGTTGGAAACCACATCAAGTAATAAGCAGGTGGATTGTACACTTGCAGAAGATGTGGAAGGCACCCAGATAACTAATGCTACTAAGCTGGCTCTTCGAAACTTTTTGAAAAAGAAATCTGCTACAGATGTTGGTGAAACAAATTGTAGAAGTGTTGATGGTAACACTGATCCTGAGGTCCAAATTCTTTCACATATTGGGGAATGTGAAGAGAGTAATCCTTCTGATACAGATAGAGCTCATTTGGATAAATTGAGCAGCACTGCGAAGGATGCTGCTGTCACAAATATACCAGTGATGAGTATGTGTCCAAACAACTCAGAAGTTGTCGCCATTGTTGAATCTAGTTCACCAAACCCAGTGCCATCAAGTTCAAACTCCAACCAGCCATCTAATGAATTAACATCAACACCAGTTCTAAGTAATAACACTTTTCAATCATCCTGTCAACAATCAGATATCGCACAGTTGAATGCTGAAAGTAATGATAAAGAAATGAAACAAGGTGACACTAACACTGTATGTATCTCAGATAGCAGGTCATGCAATGAATTGACAACTGCTACACAAGAAGTGGATGTTGTTGTGGTTCCTTCACTTTTGCAACCAGATGTTCCAAAAAAGACCATAAAAAAGAGAGCTAAGGAAGCTCCCCAACAAAAAACAGGTAACAGTAGATATTTTGCCCCCGGCGGGTACTCTTTGTTATTTTTGGTGGGGGTGTGCCGCCCGGATCGCCAAATCCAGACCCTATTTCAGACCAATGCATGCCATTTTCCACACCCATTTTCAGACCTGGCCTCAAAAACCCAGACCCGTTTTCAGACCTGACCTTGAAAATATACACCCGTTTTACACCTGCTAGGTAAAATTTAGCTGGAATGATATATTTTATCTATTTCTCTTTCTCTCTCGTCAGTTACTCGTCCCAGTTAGTGAGAAATATGTTTATAAGCTTTCGTAAATGTTCCCCCAAAAACCATACCCAATTTCAGACCATAAAAGCCAAAATCTTTACCCGTTTTCAGACCAAAACGGCTCAAAAACCATACCCTTTGGGGCGGCACATACCTATATACGTAATATAGGGGAGTACCCCTCCCCCAGGATATTTTGTTCCCTGAAAATCTCAAAGTTTCCTGTGGTGGAGCGGAGGGAAACATTGAGATTTGAGGTAAACAAAATTAATGATACACGGTTCAACCCCTTTCAATTTTCGTTGATCAACAAATGTTGAACATCGTTGAGACTTGTTGAAACGCTTTTGCATTTTTGAAGTCGTTCAAAAACCGGAAACTTGTTGAATGGGATAGAGCCAAGCTTTATTTTCGTTCAACAAAGTTCAACATGTTTAATGGCTTATGTCAACATTCAACATCACATGATGCACTGTTCAATATTTGTTGAACCCCATTCACAACATTTGTTGCTCAACAAATGTTGAAACATGTATCATTGGCTTTAGAAGAAAAGGTGCTGTGCAACTGCAGTCTTTGGTCAACATTCATGGGCAACAGTGCACTGCAAGTTAATACCCCCTGAACGTCATAGATTCTGCAATGTGGTTTTTTGCATTTTTCCTTCTTGGAGACTTTTGTCAGGAAACAGTTTTTTGCTGCTAGATGCCATGTGGCCTTGAAGTAGGCAATGATAGTGCGGACTGTTGGGGAAAATTCAGCTATACAACATTCGCATACTTGTTAATGATCCATCAAGTATTAGTAAACTGAACAAAGAGACTCAGAACTGTGATGGAAGTTTTCAGCATTACCTATTTAACCCCATTTACGATTTTATCTCTATGTTTACTCATCCGATTGAGAAAATATTTCAAACACCCGAGACAGTGTTTTATAGAGGGGGTAAGTTTCTAAAGAAACTGTGGTGCTGCGTCGGTGGGAAGTATAACAATATAATTTGGTTTTATCAACTGGGTTGATAATGTCAATTGGCCACCGTAAAGAGATTCCGGTGGCCAATTGACATTATCAACCCAGTTGATAAAACCAAATTACAGTGTTTTATAGGCTATCAAAATACTTCGAATTTCATCACCAATACTCCGCTGCACGTCGCATTTTCCAATGAAAACACTGTTAATTATTGCTAATGAAATTCTTCAGGGGTTAAATAATTTGATGGTATTGCTTGTTATTTTTTCCACAGCCCTCAAGAAAAAGAAGACTCTCGAATGCGGGGAATGTGGAAAGATTTTTTCTTACAGATCAGATTATTCTATGCACATGAACATTCATTATGACCGAAGGCCACACAAATGCAACGAATGTGGAAAAGCGTTCCGTCAACAGTCACATCTTTCAAAGCACAAATTGCTCCACACCGGAGAAAAACCTTATGTCTGTCAATACTGTGATAAGGCATTCTTATCGTTTTACAATCGGCGAGATCACGAGCGAATCCACACAGGAGAGAAGCCTTGTAAATGTACACACTGTGGCAAAAGGTTTCGTTGCACAAACGCGGTGAAACGGCATAAAAGAAAGTTCCATAATATTCCTGAGAAATGCGGTAATCTGGGAAAAGATAAAAGGATTTGTACGTGTAAAATTTGCGGTAAAACGTTTTCTTGGGGCAGTGCGCTTTCGGCACACAAAAAACAACACGCCGATGTTCGGGGATACAAATGCAATAATTGTTCCAAGTCTTTCAACAATTACAGCTCTTTATGGCAGCATAAACGAACCCATTCGAAAGAGAAACCGTTCGAGTGCGATCTCTGTGGACAGAGCTTGAAACGTCGCGGTAATCTCAAAAGGCATATTTTGACACAACACGAGCCTGAAGAGGCAGAGGAATACCTTAAAACCAGCAAACAGTTTGAAAACTCCCGTGCGAAAAAAAACTGAATGATCATTTTGCGGGGACTGGGGCATTGCGTAAGTCAAAAAGTGTGAAATAACCTAGCACTTACATATTTGAATTTTTCCTCAGTTCATTTAATGAAGGTCAGGATAAGTAACATTGGTGAGGATGAAAATTGATCAGAAACATATTGATTTTAGATAGCTCGCGTTCACCGTTGTTGCGTTTGAAACTTTGCTAAAAATTGAACCATCGATTCTCTTCATTGGACACTTTTACCACAGGTAGCCCACGCTCAGTATATGGGCTTAGTTAGTAACAGTTTTCAGGCCGGCTTAATCTTAAGAGATTGTGTCGAAAAGGTCTACCGCATTAGAAGAATAGTATGTAGTTACAGTCTTTCCGTGAACATCAGAAATGTATACTGTAATAACTAGTGACGCTTCTTGTATGGAAAATACTCCTGTCGCTTTAAAATGTACGAAATTTGCAATAAACTTTTTCTTTCAACTCACCTTATTTCTTCTCTCGTCATTTGTTGTGGTTCTATGGCGTTTCAAGCGCCCTAGCGGCGGTTAAACGCAGACGCAATCTCTTACGATTAAGCCGGCCTGAAAAGTGTTATTAACTACGAACGATACAACCGAACTCTTATAGTCCTTGTTATAATTATCGTCACCTCTCAAGATCAATAAAATTCACTCGTGCCTTTCCGTTGATCTAAATGCCCTGCCCCAGAGCATTAGTGGATGTTCAAAAGAGAAAGGCCCGGTTCAACAACGAAAGTAGAACCTTGAACGTGTTTATGGGCAAATTTTCGAAATTTCCGAAAATGATATAGCGACTAATATTCGGAAGCTTCCGAAAGACCAGAGATCACGAAACACCGGAAGCAGAACCTTAAGCATGTGACACCTTGCCAGTCCCACAATGCGTTTGGACATGGTTTAAAGGATTCGAATCAAACTAACTATGAACTAACGTGTTGTCCGGTTTGGAGCGTTATAAGGGCGTTACTCCTTTGTCGCTTTAATGACGTCATACTTAAGCCTCACATTCACGAAAAATATAATTTGTTTATAAACACCCACACGAGGCTAAGGTGTACAAAGTTTTGGGCGCCATTTCTGCAGTGACCGTAGGCAGAGCAACATTTTCTGAGAACAAATGCATTGAATTTCTGTCTTCAGAGTGCCCGAATTTCCGAAGATGGTTCTGGTAATTTCCGAACTTGCGAGGATGTTTTGACAATCTACGTATAGACGCTGCCGATTATGTCCAAAGTTTTGAAAGATGTGTTCCTGAGCGAGTTCGTTCATTTCTCCAGTTATCATAAAAAACAAATGAGAACGAAAATAGAAAGAAAGAGAAAATGAAACATTTGGAAGGCAATGATCAAACAACCACTATACCAAACACAGACCTACATGCTAACCATAACCTTGCAGTGGTACATGAACACAAAGTCGAACATAACAGTGAAATACATTACCATGCCTACGGTGATAAATATTGCCCTATAGTCATACATGGTATTACTTTGTTATCCATAGCCATACACTATCGTCTTATCGTCATACATGGATCTACGTACTTTACAGAGTCATAAATGGCCTTACCCGGCTACGGTAATACCTATTGCCCTGTAGCCTTACATGGTCTTACATAAAAATACTAAACCATACATGGCCTACAAACGCTACAGAGTCATAAGTGGCCTTACCTACAGTAATACATATTGCCTATAGCCTTACATGGTCTTACCGATAAAAATATATAACCATACATGGACCTAAACAAGCTTAAAGAATCACACATAAGTCATACATGGCCTCACCTGTAATACGTATATTGCCTTTTAGTATATTCTCAGCTCCGACTATTGCATTTCTTTGTTTGGCTAAAAAACTCCGACTATGAGCCAATAGTCGGAGTTTTACGTCATATGGAAAATAGTGCGCCAAGTTTTTATTTTACGCTTTGTAAAATTGTGGAAATAAAAATCGGCGGCAAAACCCGGTTTGAGAATTTACTAAAACAATTATTCCATTCGCCCTTGTTGGATATGAAGTGATTATAACCAACTCGCGCTACTCATGGAGTAATTGTTATATAGTTTTACATGACATTACTTAGAAATACATAACCATAAAAACGGGCCTGCCTCTCAATTGACTTTCAGATAGAGTGAATTTATACATGTCCATTATATATCTACGCAGTATTATAGATTTCGCCCTCTAATCTACCAAGTCCCAACACAATCTTACATAACCATGTCAGTCTTGCAGCCAATCATTACCCGCGGCAGTATACAAACCAGCTTGCTGAGCCATTTACCGTCTTTTAAATAAAGTTGATTGATTGATTGAGTCACCTTTAGCCTGCATCCTCATTTTTCACTAATTCCCTACTCCTCCCCCCCCCCCCCCCCCCCCCCACGTAGGAGGGTTGAGACGTTCACATCGCGCGCGGTCTTCTTCCTGTCTAATGTGAATCATAACTGATATATTAGTAACAAAAAGATATTCTACAAGCGCTCATGGGATATGAGATTGCTTATAATGCATGATGTTCTCATTTCCAGAAATCACGGCTGCATGGAATAATTGTTGAAATAATGAAATGAAAAGGTATGAAATGAAAGACGATATCCTTAATGGCTCAAATTGAAGAATATTGTGAATACATGAAATTTCATATGTTTGAACTGAGGATCTACATATCAACAAGTGAGTGATCATCGCAGCAACCAGTATACGTTGAATGCTTAGCTTAAAAATACTCGCATTTGAATTTTTTGAAAGCTTCTTTGCAAACGTCACCGGGAAGGCACGGGTTTGAATCCCGTTGGAGCTGTGACTTTTTTTCACCCATATTGGTGCATCACACCTCTTTGCAGAGTTACGGGTTTGATTCACGTTGGAGATCTGTATTTCTCGTCGAGCTATCGCGTTGGAGCTCTGATTCAGTTTCTCGTCGATCTTAGAGCACCGTTACCCTATCTATCGAGGGGACACGGGTTTGAATCCCGTCGGAGCTCTGAATTGTTTTGCCGTTGTACAGAGCTTCGAACCGCTAGGGCGGAGACACGGGTTTGAATCCCGTTGGAGCTCTGACTTTTCTTGCCGACATTACTGCATCGTACCCTTATATATCGAGGAGAGACAGGTTTCAATTCCGTTGGCGCTCTGAATTGTTTTGCTGTTGTCAGAGCATCGAACCGCTAACGCGGAGTCACGGGCCGGGTTTGAATCCGGTTGGAGCTCTGATTTTTCTTGCCGACATTACGGCATCGTACATTATGTATCAAGGAGAGACAGTTTTAAATCACGTCGGAGTTCTGAACTGTTTTGCCGTTCTCAGACATTGAACCGCTAACGCGAAGTCACGGGATTGAATCCCGTTGTAGCTCTGTTTTCTTTTGGCCGAAATTAGATGGCTTTGAATACCGTTTGAGCTCCGATTTTTCTCGTCGATCATTATAGAGCATTGTATCCCTATAATAAGTATATATCGAGGAGACACGGGTTGGAATCCCGTCGGAGCTCTGAATTGTTTTGACGATGTCAGAGCATCGAACCGCTTGACGCGGAGTCACGGGTTTGAATCCCGTTGGAACCCTGATTTTTCTGGCCCATTTTAGACAATTGCACCACTTTCGTGGAGGTTACGGGTGCGAATTATTTTGGAAGCCTTGTTTTTTTTTTAGGATTCTTTGATTTTCATTAGTCGGCTCGGAATGTGTAATCCCCACTTGAATACAGGCAGTCCTCTGGGGGTTAGAGCCTGAAAGCGTTCTGAGGGAAGTACCACCTCATGAGGAACAAGAACCAGTCCTCGCTGCCTCTCAGATCACATGATTTTCTGAGTTGACTCGTATGGTACTCATGATACCAACGTGCAATAGCAGAAAGGGTGGGTTTCCAATTCAGGTGCATAGTCCCTAGCCCCAACAGTGCTGCAACCGTACCTCGGGAGCGTGCAGGTAGACAAGCACCAAATGGAACGCACGAAACTTTCCACCCAGCATGGGATCACATTAATGTAATTTCAAATTGATTTTTCTCGTCGATCTTAGAGCATCGTATCCCTATATATCGAGGAGACACGGGTTTGAATCCCGTCGGAGCTCTGAGTTGTTTTGAAACGTCGAACCGCTTGACGCGGAGTCACGGGTTTGAATCCCGTTTGAACGCTAAGTTTTCTCGCCGATCTTAGAGCGGTTTGAATTCCGTTGGAGCTCTTATTTTTCTCGTCGATCTTGGAGTATCGTATCCCAATATATCAAGGAGACACGGGTTTGAATCCCGTCGGAGCTCTGAAATGTTTTGCCGTTGTCCGAGCGTCGGGTTTGAATCCCGTTGGAACAGTGATTTTTCTCGCAGATCTTAGATGGGTTTGAATACCGTTTGAGCTCCAATGTTTCTCGTCGATCTTCATAGAGCATTGTATCCCTATAATAAGTATATATCGAGGAGACACGGGTTTGAATGCCGTCGGAGCTCGGAATTGTTTTGACGTTGTCAGAGCATCGAACCGCTTGAGGCGGAGTCACGGGTTTAAATCCCGTTGGAACTCTGATTTTTCTCGCAGATCTTAGATAGGTTTGAATACCGTTTGAGCTCCGATTTTTCTCGTCGATCTTTATAGAGTAATGTATCCCTATATGTCGAGGAGACATGGGTTGGAATCCCGTCGGAGCTGATAATTGTCTTGCCTCTGTTAGCATCGAACCGCCAACGCGAAGTCACGGGTTTGAATCCCGTTGGAACTCTAAATTGGTTTTCCGTTGTTAAAGCATCGAACCGCTATAAACGCGAAGTCACGGGTTTGAATCCCGTTGGAACTCTGACTTTTCTCGCCGATCTAAGATGCTTTTGAATACCGTTTTGAGCTCCGATTTCCTTGTCGATCTTTATAGAGCATTGTGTCCCTATATAACGAGGAGACGCGGGTTTGAATCCCGTCGGAGCTCTGACTATTCTCGTCGATCTAAAAAGAGCATTGTATCCCTATATATCGAGGAGACACGGGTTTGAATCCCGTCGGAGCTCTGAATTGTTTTGAAGTTGTCAGAGCATCGAACCGCTTGACGCGGAGTCACGGGTTTGAATCCCGTTTGAACGCTAAGTTTTCTCGCCGATCTTAGAGCGGTTTGAATTCCGTTGGAGCTCTTATTTTTCTCATCGATCTTGGAGTATCGTATCCCAATATGTCAAGGAGACACGGGTTAGAATCCCGCCGGAGCTCTGAATTGTTTTGTCGTTGTCCGAGCGTCGAACCGCTAACGCGGACTCACGGGTTTGAACCCCGTTGGAACTGTGATTTTTCTCGCATATCTTAGATGAGTTTGAATACCGTTTGAGCTCCGATTTTTCTCGTCGATCTTTATAGAGCATTGTATCCCTATAATAAGTATATATCGAGGAGACACGGGTTTGAATGCCGTCGGAGCTCGGAATTGTTTTGACGTTGTCAGAGCATCGAACCGCTTGACGCGGAGTCACGGGTTTGAATCCCGTTGGAACTCTGATTTTTCTCGCAGATCTTAGATGAGTTTGAATACCGTTTGAGCTACGATTTTTCTCGTCGATCTTTATAGAGCATTGTATCCTTAAATGTCGAGGAGACACGGGTTGGAATCCCGTAGGAGCTCTGACTTTTCTCTTCGATCTTGAAAGAGCATTGTATCCCTATATATCAAGGAGACACAGGTTTGAATCCCGTTCGAACTCTCATTTTTTTTTTATAGAGCATTGTATGCCTACATATCGAGAAGAGACGGGTTTGAATTTTGCCGTTGTCAGAGCATCGAACCGCTAACGCGGAGTCACGGGTTCGAATCCCGTTGAAACTCTGAGTTTTCTCGCCCATCTTAGAGCGGTTTGAATTCCGTTTGAGCTCTGATTTTGCTCGTCGATCTTATACCACCGTTTCCGTCTCTGTCGAGGGGACAGGGGTTTGAATCCCGTAGGAGCTCTGATTTGTTTTGCCATTGTCAGAGCATGGAACCGCTAACGGGGAGTCACGGGTTTGAATCCCGTTGGAACTCTGACCGATTTTTCTCGCTGATCTTAGAGCGGTTTGAATTCCGTTGGAGCTCTTGATCTTTCTCGTCGATCTTTATAGAGTATCGTATACAATGTATCGAGGAGACGCGGGTTTGAATCCCGTCGGAGCTCTGAATTGGTTTCCCGTTGTTAGAGCATCGAACCGCTAACGCGGAGTCACGGGTTTGAATCCCGTTGGAGCTTCTGATTTTTACTCGTCGATCTTAGAGTATCGTATCCTTAGAGCATGGCACCTGTGTTGGGGAGCTCACGTGTTCTAAGCCCGAAGGAGCCATGACTATTTTATTTGAGAATCGCACCGCTTTCGCGTGGGTAATGGCTCGAATCCCGTAGGAGCCCTAACTTTTTCAGGCTTGTTTTAATCTCCAATAGCATCCACAGTTCTCATATGAATCATTTCATACAATTCACGTTATTTAATTTTTCTCTTTTTGCGGAAACTTGAAAATATGAACTGAACTTGTTCCTAGTTTGGTCAAATTAACACTTCTCGTCGCACCGGTATCACGAAGGCAACGGCGTGGGTTCGAACCCCATCGGAACCTGAATTTAATTTTCAAACGCTCAAATTTTAAATTTACTGCGAGGATCAGTGCTCTCATTAATGAATAATCATTTCATCTAATTCGCATCATTTCACTCCTTTCACGGGAAAATATACACTCTTTTTATAAGAATCTTATTAATAAGAACGTTGAGGCTGAAATTAACCAAATTTTTAAGAACTTGTTAAGAACATTCCCCAGGCTGAGACTCGATTAAGAACACTTTTATTTTGCTCACTGTATATTAAAATGAGAAGCACTGCTGGTCACGTCCGCAGTAATTTATTGAAATACTATATCATGTAACATCTTAAGAACGTTTTCAGCCTCAAATCGCAAAAAATATAAGAACGTTCAGCCTCAGCTCCAAAATTAGCCGTTTTTGTAAAAAGAGTGTACGCGCTATAGGATTTAATTTTTACTTTGAAAGAGTTGCTACTTACCGTGGGCTGAGTGAGCAGCTCATGCACTGAATCGGGATGATGTCAGGATTTAAAATCAGTTCCACATCTGGACGCATGATAAACTGCAACTCGGATGCCATGCCACTCGAATCTTTCTGGTCTTTCTTTTGCCATGTATCCATCTGTAGTGTTTGAAACATTTCTCAAGTCAGGACTCATAGTATGACGAACAATTACTCAAAGTTAGAAAATAAAATTTTAAAGAAAAAATTGCGATATAAACATTTTCTCGCGGTTTTGTTTTCGGTCTGGTGTCGCGCCTGTCCAAATTATTCTTTGACTATTCCGAGAACTCAAAGGCCAAGTGTGTGACCCGAAACTCATCTCCCGGTTCCATCGAATTCAAGATTTTCACCAAATACCAAATCAATACCGTCTGAATATTGATGTATAGCTAAGAAAAGATCATCGAGTGTTTGCTGGCGCTTTATCTAGCCAGGTACCGCTTTACTTTAGCCTCGTAAAAGTAATGTTCACAAAATAATCGGATTCTGAATGTAAGTGTTTTATTGCTATACAATTAACTGAAGTTACCTCCTTAAGACGTGCGTATTCCGTTGTAATCAGTCCTCTTTAATTTGTGCCCACATGCTTTAACTTGGTAATTGCATTGCCTTTGTCAGTCTTGCATCCAGAATCTTCTGAAAAAATATGACAAACTGAATGCACGTAATTCTTTGGTACTTCTTCAAGAACGTTTGTCGGCTACCACACATGACTTAGAGAGAGTTGCTTTAAAATAATTCTGAAAACCACATGCTCAAATATATCCCGCTTACCTGCCAAGCAAAGTTTCAGATGCATAACAACTGAATAACTTTGTAGAGCAAGCTTGTCCATCGCGAAAACTGAGTTCTTGCTCAATGTCCAAGCAAAACTCGTTGTAAGCGGAGCGGTTCACCTGAAGTTAGCGGAAGATCGGTAAACGTTACGGGAAGAGCCAGATTTAAAGTTGTCCAAGAGATTCGGTGACGAGTTCTAGGAGCAAACTAGTGTACTGAAAGACGGTTGCTAAATTTGAAAATGAGGGTGATCCAAAGTGCGCATGGATGTATAAAATCGCGTCATTAATTAAAATTTCTAATCAAAATGTGTGAATATACGCGCAGCAAAGAATTAATAATACATCATTGCAAAATGTTCACGTTGATTCGTACTTCTATTCCACTTGTAATGAATTTGCATAATTCGTCTAATTTATATATTTCAATTCTATTTATAAAGCAGGCGACCTGTATTTATCAAATATAGTGATGTTTCTCGGGCTATCTTTAAAACAGGGAATGGGGAATGGGCTGGGGAATCTTTGAAAGCGGGAATCTTTAAAATGGGCAATCTTTAAAAGCGGGAATCTTTAAAACGGGGAATCTGTAAAAGCGGGAATCTTTAAAAGGAGGAACAGTTTTCAATTCTTATAGCCCACGAACATGCTCTCAATAATCCCCATTGGGAAATTTGCGAAACAAAATGTTAATGCTCGGCTTGTCTCGCTCGCCAAAATAAATATTTTTTCACACGCTTTCGCTAGATGGCCTGTCATTTTGTTCTACACATTTGTCAGTTTCCATTTGAAAACCCCTCGACGATACTTGACGATGAAAGAAGAAAAACGACAATACATGATTGTTATTCACTCATGAATTTTACATGTAGCCTACATTTTCTTCCGACTTGTTCTTTGTGGCCATTTTCACCAAGAAGCCGCGACAAGACCGCATTCACCGCGCTAAAATACGCCTAGTGAGGTGCTCAATTAAATTGTTGACAACCCGAGGTTGGTTTATTGAGTTTTTTTTCTTAGTCGGCGTACGGACGTTGTCGTTGTTCAGTGGATGGGATGGATGGATGGATGGTGCATGCATGCATGCATGGGCGTGCGATGTATTTCACACCAATCAGAATTAGGATATTATCGGTCGATAACCAATGAAATTGCCACTTGTATGCATCGTTTAATTTTGTATCAATATTTGTTTCGGATTCAAGGGACTGCTATCTTTATTTTCGTATAACGGTGTTGGCATGATGTTTCCAGCACTCGGTGTTTTATGTAGCTCTGGCGTAGATTGTTGTGTGTGAATTTTAAAATGTTTCTGACTGAAGTGACGATAGCTTTAATTTTGGTTAAAATTGAAGTTGCGGATGTGCACAGCTTCTCGGAGATGAGTTGTTTGAAATCAGTAGAGCTGAGGTATCAGACATGATCAGAGACTTTGCTTCAGCATAGTAGATGTCAGACGGCATTTAAGAATTTGAAGTAAAGGAGGTCAGATACTCAAGAACGCAGGGTATAGTAATTCCGGAGATACAGCTTTCATCGCAGACGTACCAGCTCTGGTAAATATTTCACGAACCGTTCGTAATTAAATATGCAAAATCTTTCACCAGGATTTTCGGCATAAATTTCGTAACAACCAGAGAACAATGTACTAACTGTGCTACGTTTTAAAAACCCTTTCGAAAGATATATTTTTTCCATTTGATCCGCTTATTGTATCTGGGAAGAGATTGTCAAATTGTTTGATAAAAATGGAATAACATGCGCAGTAAAGTGATTGATTAAACTGGCTACTGCAGTTTTTACAGATATATTATTGATGGTCGACAGGAAAGTTTTGTCGTGAATGAATTCGCTAGTCAAAACGTATTTTGTGTTGCGGTCATTTGCTTAAAATGTACACGCCGTCAGCAAAAAAGCCCAACACTAAATTGGTCATTGAGTGTTCGTTTTGGACGGGCTAGTTTTGCTGACCAAAAGAAAAATACCCAATACGTCCATATCAGAAACTGAAAAAAAATAACTCTCGCACGCATCGCGTGCCTATGTTTGTATAAGACTCCAAATAAAACATGTATGTCTGTCTGTACGTTGCCATCTCGCCACAGGCTGGCCAATGCGCATGCTTGGCATTTAAAAGATTGCGAAGGAAAATAATTTTAAAAATGCTAATAATCAGTCAAAGAAAATTTAACATGTTTGAAAATCGCTCTGAAAAGAGTTAAAATAACTTTTCTTCGCCTCTCGCCTCTTACCCAGGTCTCCACGACCCTGTTGGTCAGCGGTTGAAACCCATAATCAATAATCAATAAGAACTTTCCACGTCGAGCAGATTGTTTTCAGTGCAAAAGTCTTCCTTTTTACAAATCAGCTCATTCAGAATGCAAGCTTTAACTTTTTAGTGTACGGAAATCCGCCACTGGAAAGAAATGGAAGGTCCCCAGCATGGGAAAATGCAGTTTGGTGCCGACGAAGAACAGAATGGCGGTCATGTTCCGAAGTCGGGACGACTTGAAAACGCTGCTCCGACTTTTCTAGTGGATGCATGGTATTTAGGTAAGTTCAAGGTCTAGGTTTTCTTAACAAATACCCAAAATACGTTTTAGTTTCTGTTGGGCGCTATTACCAAATCTTTTATTCCTTTAATTATCGAACAGCTTTTGTACCCAAATTGCGGACAAAAGCTTTTTGCTGTCGTCATGTTTATTGGTGTAACGCGATCCGGCGGTCCCGGAAAGTTATGTGTTGCTGCAATATAGCTATTAATTTGCTATGTGGTACATCTCTCCACCTGAGTTGAGAGATGGTACTATGAGACTCTGGTCCCAAAATGCAATGCAGTGAACGGCCGCGACAGTGCCCATTTGGACCACAGATCAATACTTGATCTGATCTAGCTAGTCCAGCATGCCAACTATGTATTACAATGTAAGGCGCCCAAGCCTTCCACATCATAGAGGGAGGGGGGGGGGGTAAGGGTATTTTCTTGACGCCGTGATCCGGTTTTTTGTGCTTTCTGAATCATGCTAAAAACCTGTTCCGTGAATCGTGATTGAATTGTATTCCGTGAGGGGTGAAATGCAAAAGTCCTTGGCTGTGAATCGTGAATAGATAAGAAATAAATCGTGAATGTCTAAAGTTGAGTTCGTAGCTGAATTTCACTGCATTGTGAAAAGACCCCCTTCTCGGCCCCCTCATCATACCTACAATCAGCAAGAAGGAGTGAAATTTTGACTTGTTCATGACTGCGATACCCATTGCTGATAATTGAGGACGTTTGCGTGAACTGTGCAGGTGTGGGTTTCTTGGAACGCTATGGTTGGTTCATTGTTCTTGGCCTTGTGATTGCGGCATTCCTTTGGAGTAAATTGAAGCCATATTGGAAAGAACTACAGGACAAATGGGAACGCCAACGGGAAATAGCTAACTTTGGTGAGTAATTAGCAGAAAATGTTACAAGCAAGAAAACTTTACCTATAAGAATGTTACTTAATTCTGAAATTTCCTATGAATCACTAACTAGTTTATGTCAAAGTATCATAAACAGCAATAGCAAGGTAAATACTAGACACTGAGACTGAGGTGAACAGTTGTTTTAGTGTATACTAAAACAGTGAGATGATATAGCTCAAAAATGGTTATTTTAACTCATTTATTCAACTCAATCATGTATGCAAGGGCCTGTGAGAGGCTCACGAATTGCTGGGAGGTGAATATCAAAGGATATCCCATGATTGATTAGCCAATCAGCGTGTGTCAACAACGCTATCCACTGTTTTAGTGTATAACAATATTTGAATTATCCCGGCCCCAGACCCAATAAAAGCAGCAAGTCAACAGGAAAGAATGGAAGACGCAAGACGGAGATTGCAAGAAAAACATGACGCAAAAGCTGCTAAGTTTATTGAGGACAGACAGCAGGTTAGTTTACATTTATTGAAACTACTATTAATATCAACAGCATTGTGTCTTGAGTATCAGAAATGTCATGCTTTTGAAATGCATGAAGCTTAACACTAGCAACACAACAATATAGCGACTTGGACATACAGTTATAACATAAAGGAAACTAAGATTATTTTTTTCATATGTTTATGCTTATGTCATTATGCCCCTCATGTACCATGCCATTAATATGTTGTTTTGTTCTCACTGGGGACATAAACATCAACGTGACCTCAGGATCCGAAACTGTGCCTTCCTGGTCGCCAATATGACGAAAAACATTGCACTGGCGTCAAGAATTTTACAACTGGTTGCAGCGGACGGTTAATTATTTCCGGGACTGCTGCACTGTGCTGTGTGATATGCAAATATAAATCTTACATGTATAGTCAAATTTCTGTGAACTTTGTTTCTGACAAGGCAATTACACTGACATAAAATGTAGAACCCCTTGCAAAAGCAACTGACTTTTAATCGTCACTAATTCTGAAATAGAATTGAAAGGGATTTTCATGTTAATCTCTGATCATTGTACCAAGTTTCCCTGCCAGATGGTAGAAACAATTTTGGTGACCATAAATTGCTAGCTCACAACCAAAACTTTTTATCAAGTCGCCAGCTGGTGCCAAGGTCAAAAATTTAATTCGGACCCTGGAGCTTGTCATTTGCGGAATTTGCATGACCCTTCTACTTTGCTGTTATGTTTTTAGTGTGAACCAGGGTTCATATGTTGTCCAAAATTTGAATTTCTCTGGTTCTTTTTTTTTTCTTCAGTCAGAAGAAGATAAGAGGAGAGAGAGAATAGAAGACTGGAATAGACACCAGGAGGGGAAAGGATATCGCTCAAAGAGATACAGATCTCCTGTAAATAGCTACATGTACACATATATGTATTAATTTAATTACGTTTTTAGGGTAATTTATTTCAATTTTTTTTCAGATTTTTTCTTCTGTAATAAAATAATAACTGCCGTGGGCTATTCCAATACAGTTTTGTGTCGAAAAAAAAAAACTGGTTGATAAATAATATTTTATTGTCTGGTTGGTATAAATCATGTCATTAGCACTTATGTTACACCACAATACCGTTGGACCTTGTATTCATGTTAGAATTATTTTGTTTTCCAGGATGAATCAAGTGATTCCAAAAATTCTTTAAAACCTAAGAAACCAGACAAACCTCTTCAAAGATCAGGTAGAAATTTGAATGTACTTCAATTAAAAATTTAGAAATTTGTTTGGGTGTTCGAGTGTTGGGCTTCTTCTTGTTGCTCTTGTTATTTTCAGGCAGCTGCCTTTCTCTCCACTGAGAGAGAGATCTGAATTAAATATTAACCGTCTTGCACAATCTTGTGGCAAACTACATTTCTGGTTTCCTGGCGATTACTTTCTGCCTGTGCTAAAGCATTTAGCGCCAAATGGCTTCATTCACCCAAGTCATAATTTTTATAATTACGATTTAATTGTCTACAGATTTCAGTCCGTTGTCTGGCAGTGGAGGTGGATTCAGTTACAGACCACCAAGGAGAGGCAAGTACTAAAAAATGAGTACTTATGAGTACGAAAATAATATTAAACAGTAAATGTTAATGTTTAATGTGTGAGGTACAATGGCCTAATTAGCATGTTGAACTGCAGATCAAGCGGTCCACGTCTTGGTCATTGTGTTTGTTAGCAAGGCACTTGACTCACGCTGTGCGTGCCATGCTCCACTTGGGAGCATACATGTAGATCAGTAAGTGGTACTGTTGAACAAACTGTTAGCTGCGCATGTCAACCTGACATAATATTGCCAAGGCAATAGTAAGGACAAATCAAATAGGCTACATGTACGTACATGTAAAGCCTTGTACCAAGCAAGCCATACTATCGTAGCTCATCTCAGTTTCAGTAGCATTAAGTAGCTAGGAATATTTCTACTCTCCTGTGGATGGGATGCTAGTCCATCACACAGTTACCCCCAGCATTATTTTGATGGAAGCAAGTTTACACACCTGTGTTGAGAGAGGCACTGTGAAAGTAAAGTGTCTAGCCATTGTAACTTGGATAGTCCATCTGGTGCACTAACTATTAGGCTACCGTATCACAAATTATAATATAGATAGGACTCTGTGCACGCTCTGATTGGTCAAAAACCCATGTTTTATCAGTAAATAAAACATGGAAAAAGCGTGTTTTGTTTTTTGCCAGCTTTACTCTAGTGAAAATTCGCAAGGGATGGCGGCAAACATTTTCTATAAAGAAATTCCGGACAAAATTCTGAGTCAAGCCGCAGAGATTGTCGAAGAAGCTTCTTAGTTCGAGATGAAAGTAGAAGAAGCGAAATTTAATGGCTTCAGTTTATCGCGGCGTATAAAATCTATATCATAAAGCAAATAAAGAAGCCTAAGCCATGTATTATACTGTCATAATACACTCCGGACATTTGAGAACACTCGAGAAATGTAGAAACACTCGCCTGCGGCTCGTGTATTCTACATTTCCCTTGTGTTCTCAAATGCCCATTGTGTTTTATGACAGTATAATACATTTCTTAGGCTTCTTTGTTTGTTAAGTAACACATCACTTGGAAATAGTAACCTAATAACCAGCAGTGAGGTCACCAGTCCTTCCACTGTACATCACACTTGACATATAATTCTGGTTTTTATGTTGTTTTGTCTGTGTTTCAGGTGCTGGTGGAGGTGGATGAGGTTAAATCTACACTCAATCTCCAAATGCCAAATGAATGTAGACTTAGTGACAATGCTGAAGAATATAGTGCAGTAAAATTTATGCTGCATTTAAATGTAAGTAGCAAGTTTGTTTGGCATTTTGGAGAATTGCTGTGTATTGTTTGTAAAACTGAATCAAATCAAGATCATGGAATTTTTTCTTTTCTATTTTGCATGTCAAACAGAGTTTATGATGTCTACCTTTTAAACACAATAATTTGTGAAAAGGTTGATTGATGCTTCTACTAGAAGAAGTTCTTTAAACAGTCCTGTAAATAAATCTCAAAATATTTGAAACTTAAGATATTTGAAGAAATTGCAATAGGTAAATTTACTATGTCTTACAATTGTTAACAATATAATTTGGTGTTATCAACTGGGTTGATAATGTCAATTGGCCACCGTAAAGAGATTCAAGAGCTGACGTTTCGAGCGTTAGCCCTTCGTTGGAGCGAATGGCGAAGGGCTAACGACGCTAACGACGCTTCGCTCCGACGAAGGGCTAACGCTCGAAACGTCAGCTCTTGAATCTCTTTCCTTTGGCCAATTGACATTATCAACCCAGTTGATAAAACCAAATTATATTGTTATACTTCCCACCGACGCAGCACCACAGTTTCTTTAGAAACTTACCCCCTCTTACAATTGTTAAGGTTGTTAGTAATGTTGATAATTACCTTATATGAATGAATGAAAGACTTTAAGCGAGTCGAGCCGAGGGTGGAAACCCTCTACTAATAGGGGACACCTAAAATAGATAAAATAAGACAGTTATAAAAAATATAAAACACCTGAAATTTGGCATTTACAAAGTTATTCACAAGTATCGTTCCCAAAACAAGTTTTGTTACAAGTTTTATTATTGACTTTCGTCACCATATCAAAAATCCCTGTTGTTTGGAAACTAAAGCAGTGGATACCTAATTGGCCTCTAATGAAAAATAGTGGTAAATAAAAAAGAAATTCTTAATTATATTAGTTACACATTCATTTGGCTTTTTGTATAACTGGTGTATTCGGTGCTATCCGCTATATTGTTATACTTTTGAAAGAAATATTATACATGCATGTTGCATAATATTTATACAGTGTTAATGTATTGTATGTAATGCTTTTCCTATTTTTGTAGCTTAGCATGGGAAAATCATTTTCAATTATTATAAGCTAAATGCTTTCAGACTTCACCAGCTGTAAAAGTTGATGGTATTTGCAATTCTTAAAAACACAGATTATGTCTTTTTAACGAAGTCACAGGTATGGGCAACACTCCTTTTGTTTGTAATCTAAACTAGACAGAATTAAAATATTGCCACACACAACTACACCATTTGCTTTTATTTATATTTGTCTTTTATTTAATATTCTTTAGTATGTGCTTTTACCTTCAATAATTTATGTACAGATGCGTCTACAAAAAGCAATACTATTAATGTTATTATTGTCTTAAAACTGTCTCTAAATTTCTTGTGTCAATAACTACTAACAGTATAATATTCAACATTTTGAACTCTAACTCAATTTCTATCCAGCTTTTGCACAATATTTCAATTTGAGACAGGTTTCCCTCTGGTCTAAAACATTATATTTGTTGGTTTTCTTAAAAAAAACATGAATTCAAAATGTCTCCACTTATTCTCTATACAAAAATTATCCTCAGTTGATAATAAGAAATAAATTCTTGATTCACAAAAAGTGACCAACGTGTACCATTGCATAGCAACGATTTACTTCGTGCCTGGTTCTGTTTAGCCTCCCACGCAGACATCCTTTGGGCTTTGTCACACGTTCCTTCCCGTCAGTGTCTGTGGAGAAGGAACGCGTGACGAAGCCCAAAGGACGTCTGCGTGGGAGGCTAGGTACTGCTGACCATTTAGCAGCATGATAACTAATAAGCTAACGGCAGCTTTATGTGCAGGTAGATGAAGAGGATTATGTTTAAGATAATTAATGCTTTAAAATTGCACAATTTATTTACACTCTTTTGGCATATTTGTTTTTACAACTGACCAATCACTTTTCATGACCAGACATTTAACATTTGACTGACAAACAACCCTTCACTTGACTCTGACGATGATTTCCACTCAGGTTGTCGAAATGTCAGTCATCACTACCCAGAACAGTCCTTTTCAAGACTGCTCTCACCTGGATGATCAGACTACACAATCAACCATAAATAATTATTTGTTATAATTATTATAAGTTAATCTAATTAATATGTAATCAAATTTTTGCGCAAAACCTTGAAAGCAACCATCCATATTGAACAGTCATGTAGTTGTACATGTACATAAAGCAAGCCATTTCTGTTGTGTAATCAACCAAGATAATAATAAGAATCTTGTATTACAAGAAAGAGTGATTTATGAGAGCTGCTATGCTCTATGCATAGGTACTTTTCACCATCACATGCCGTCTATCTTCGTAGTTTGGTACAATCACTGGAGACTGGTTTAGGGTAATCTGTAATGCAATCAATATTGACTCAATGTTACTCTGGGTCTATGGCATTGCTACCGTGATAATAGAATCATTTCCATGTAATCCGTAATATCATGATGGCAGCCTGTGGACAGGTTTCCTGAACACTTGGATGGTGGGGTAATGCACTTTTTACTGGAAAACTGCACCCCGCCAAGCCAGGAGCCTGTTTGCAGGTTATCATGATGGTAAGTTTCCAGTGGTATGCTGTTATGCCAGTATTTCTTGTTATAAACTGGTTCAATTTCATCTCCTCAAAAATAAGCCCCTGTCCCCAATCTAACTTTGTATATAATTACCGAAATAGCAGTTAAACTGTGTTACTGTGTGGGAGAGGCATGGTGTGTGAGCCCCTGCAGGTTTGAGCTGTCCAGGTTCAAGTCCTGGCTGCAGTCATAGCGTGAGCACAATGCTCTTGCCAACTGAAGACACTTAGCTCTTCTCACAGTGCCTCTTTCCACCCAGGTGTATGGGTATTTGCCAGTAACCATTTATACACCAGAGTGAAGAGAGGCACTGTGAGAGCTAGTAGAGCATCTTGCCCCAGAAAACACCATAGTTCTCTAGCTACGGCTCAAACCCGGATTGTTTGACGCACAGTCCAGAACACTAACCATTAGGCCAACACACCTCCCAGCTATGTAGGATACAATGTGTGCAGAGGTCAATGTGACAGTTTTGCATGCATTACGTGCCTACAATATGCTACTTTCTTAGGATAGTTCGCAACTCTCAAGAACCTCTAATTTCATTGGATCTTTATTGCACACAGCTCTATCATTTTAGGGCTAGGGTCCATTGTTACTGTTGTTTGTTTATCATTTTTTCAGCCAATACTGTGGGACCTTGAGCTGCGTACCGCCCCACTTTCTTTACAATATTCAAATTACTGTAACTTTATTTCTATATTTGATGACTTTATCATTTCCTGACCTCTTTATATTTGCCACTCCCTGATTTAATGTTACTCCCAGCTGATTCAAGTAACAGCCGAACATTCTGCATGCACCGACCACTTGCCACCTGGAGCGGAGTGTTACCAGAAAAGGCTCCCTCGCTAACATTAGCACCACACTTAAGTAATTCTTGTATCACTTCAAGATTTTCTGCTTCTACTGCGTGATGCAGAGGAGTGCGGCCACTTTTACCATCCTACAGAGAAAAAATATGATTTGTGCTTTGTATAAGATATCAAGGGTCTAGCATTCTTCAGACCACCCTGGGGAGGGGCAATACGTCTTGCGTTAAAATGAGAAGTTGCCAGTCTGTTATTCGGCAGTACCTTGCAATTGACATTTGCTCCATGGTTAACTAAAGTCGTCACAGCGACAGGGCAGCTTGCAAATACAGCTTCATGCAGAGGAGTGAAGCCATTAAAGTTTCTTAGCTCCAGATCAGGGGCATTTGCTGCCTGGCAAAGTTCTGCTATGCACTCCGTACTCGACCTCTGGCAAGCCAGATGTGTTGGTGTTTGTCCATTACGATCTGGCAAGTTTACATTCGCACCAGCTGTTGTTAGCATTCCTACGATGTGAGCTTGTTCTGTTATTACCGCCAGGTGGAGTGGTGTTTGCTTAAGGTTGTTGTATATATCCAGGGTTAGACAAGACATGAGGTTGATAAGGTATTCTACAAGTTGGATATTGCCATGTGCGATTGCTATATGAAGTGGTCTGCAAGTAATTTTGAAGAAAAATCATGAATATTTAATTTTTTCAGCTTCACTTAAATATGATCTCATTTGATATAAAACAAGTTTGGGAAGAGCTTACGTTTTCTTTCTTTTATTCCACCTCTTGCTCCCCTCTCTCAGTCCCTCTACCCACCCCTTCCTCCCTCCCTTTCTCTTCCAGTTTTCTCTTACCGTGTTCAAGTTTTAACCCAAAGCAACATGAAACAGTGGGTTCTGTTATAGGGAACCTTGGCTCTTGATTCAAGTTGTCATTAAGTTGACTAAAATGGTGTTTAAATTCTGGATGAACGAGGTACAACATTTCATACTAACAAAGCAAGAATCTTATACTCGCTTTCAAATTCCCTGCACACTGCCATTTTGGATTTTGACAACAGTGTTGTCCCTTTGTTTCACACAAAAGAACTTCTCATTAATAACAATAAGGGCAACGCAATGATGTCCTAAAATCCAAGATGGCGATGCACAGGAATTTTAAAACAATACTCTTTTACATTTTTTATCTATATGAAATGTTATATCTCCCTTGTCCTGTAAAATTTGTAATTTAGTCACTATTTTGAACTGCTTGACATCAACTTGTTTCAAGAGCTGAGGTTCCCTTTAAGAAGGCTAAACTTGGTTATATTACCTGGTATTTACCACCGGTATATATAACAAAAACTTTTAAAAATTAATTTAGCACAGCTTACGTATCTCCATCTTCATCTTGAAGAGCAGCTAGATGACATTCGGAAGCTGACAGAAGGCTCATTGTTGCCACATTATCACTCATTAATTTGGGTTCAGGACTTATTGGTGTTTTCTGTATTTCTGATTCTGGAACTAAACAGCATCAGAAAAGTGGTGAATATGATGAATGCAGGGGGAGATCCAGAGGGATGGCTAGGATTGGGTGGCTAGCCACCACCACCCCTCCCCCCTCCCATTTTGGCTCCTCAACTCCTAAAAGTAACAAAGAAATCTATTTATTTTAAGATTTTTTTCTCTATCACAGTATTCATTGGCAAAATACATCCCCATACACATGGGATGCCTGTGGTATATGTCCCCTTCTTGATGAGGCCATTCCCCAGAGCTACTCACTTGATTTGGCTCCAGGGATGAAAATGTGATGTGGGGGGGGGGGGTGGTGATAATTCCCCAAGTTAGAGAGGGGTTATACATCTGTAGTTCTTTTTCTAACTAGGAAAAGAACTTGTGGAACTAGAATGTTTGACACTGCTTCATATATCCTCACTGTGATCTAGTTATGACCTGTACCGGAAGTGAAGCTTGTCACTTCGTCATTTCGTAATGCAGACATCACACCTGTGATCACCGGAAGTAGACAAATCCGGTGCATGGCGAGGTTAGGGACTTTCCCGGATAAGGAAGAAGCTGAAAGCACGTGAAATGTATTCAATCGCCCTTACAAACGGGGCTCCCCCAGTTTTAAGGTTATACTGTTAAAAATATGAAGAACATTCGAAAAAAGAAAACGAGTGCTATAAGCAGTAGCTTAATCTGTTCGAGTTGATAATTAAATTAAAACTTCAGTCTCAAACATGTCAGAACTCGTGTCCGCTAACAATATATAAAACACGTCATGAAAACAAAGTTATTTCGGTACACTGAAAGTTTCTAGTTTCTGTTACTAAACGAAACTTCATTTTCTCAGCTTGCAATTTCAGGCTGGACGGGGTCTGAGTGACAAGATCTATGCATTTCATCGTTTTCTACATACAAAAAATAAAGCTACGAAACCTTAAATATTCACAATCCCATTTTGTGTCATATATTAAAGTCTTTTTACTTAGCATTTGTTGTGTGGGCTTTCGCTTATTAAAGAGATGGAAAAGGAAAAATAAAATAAATTTGTATAAAAAAATTTTTTCAATGTAATTATTGCTTGCGCACAGAATTATAAATTTCTTAAATTCCCTCACCTTGCATTGTCCGTGGCAAAATTGTTCGAGGTCGTTTCGAAACAGGTTCTTCTTGTGTTACAAGAAATGAGTCTGAATTGACCGATCTAGCAGGAATAATGACATTTGTACTTGACGATTTTCGCTTCTCTGCTAATCTTTGTTTACCGCGAGTTACGCAAGGTGTACTTGAGACATGAAGTTCTGTTTTGCTTCCAGTGTGATGCGAACTTTGCGAACCAGAAACTAGCGAATTAAATCTTGGATCAAGAACGTTTTCTGTCTGTCGTGTCATCGGGGAAACTCTCGCGGTTAGCTTTCTCTTCGTCGCGTCTTTACTTGCCCTCTGAACGGAATCATCGACGTTCGGGTGCAAAGCGGAAGAGAGAACATGTCCATTTGTTCTGAAATTCGTTGTGGCGATTTCCATTTGAAATGCTTTATCCAAAGCTGATCCTAGACTTGTTGCACTCACCATTTCTTAGCACTAAAATATAACAGACACATATAAATAACTAAAATCTAGAAATGCAAGAGGCAATAGTCGCTCGATTCGTACAGGATGCAGTAAGGGTTATTTTTAACCTTGCCATTTTTTAACCAATCAGGTTTGAGATAGTTCGACTTCGATTGAAAGGGACTTTCCCGCTTTCGCTTTCAGCCGATTCGTTGACTTCCTGTAAATCAAATAATGGCAACAATCCCCCCCCCTTTGAAGAAATAAAATATCCCCAAGCCAAAAGCGTCTTCTCTGAGTCTACCACGTACTTGGCAACATTTTGGGAACGTTCCATGCCACATCCACAAATTAAACTATTGCGTGACTAACTTGTGGGTCGCAACAAAGTAGCAAGTCACATCTAATGCACTTATCAATGTAAATCCCGCGGGGGGGAGGGGTGGGGGATGCGGGGCATAGGTGGGGGATTTGACAGTAGTTATCGTACCATAGTGGGGACTTTTGGCAATTTATTGGCATTTCTAGCAACATTTTATTGACTTTTAGTGACTCTTTGACCATCTACAATTGTCCTGGGGGGGGGGGGGGCAATTGAACAGAAATCTCAGCTCAGTTCAAATAGACCAATTCCGATATTCTAACATAGTTCCGAGGCTTTGGGAAATAAAAAAAAAAGGATTTATTTATTCATCCCCAAGCCTCGATGCAAAATCTTTTGTTTTATTCCCCTAAGCCTGGGCGACATGTTCGAATATTAATATCTCGGAATTGGTCTATCCCCACCCTATGCCCACACTCCCGGGTCCCCCCTGCGGGATTTACATTGATAGACTGATCCTGACGGCGAAAACGATGAAAAATAAACAAGAAATATAAATTCAAAGGCGACAGACCACAATCTCAATGTTGGCTCCTGTAAAAAATATCTAATTGCCATAACCGTTCATCAGTAGGATGCCTAAAATGCTTGTAATTCCTATACCAATTGCAGAACATTTCAGGGCCGGTGGAGCCACCCACGATGTGAGCACAGTTACTGACAAGAAAAACGTGATAAGGAAAACAACGAAAAATAAATTAAACCGTTAAATTGAGAACTAAACATACACGTCAACTAAATAAACCAAACACCCGCACCACACACGAAAATACGTGCGCGCGCCTTCAAATCCAAATGAAAAGGATACGTTGTTGGTTCTCAATCACAACCGATTCCCGAAGTGTAATGTCATATTTAACGCGAATGATTTCACCGTGGCGTTTGAAGAATTTATTAAACGATTTGAGAAGCGCAGTAGTGTTGAAGCCTTGGTGATGAAGACGCGAAGAGAGACTACGAAGCCTGTCTATAAAGTCTAATTTAGAAGAGCAAATTCTAGCATATCGCACCAATTGAGATATGTAAACACCATAGGCCGGCTAATATATTTCGGAAATATATAATGTATTAGCTGTTTTATCTTTCTTGTTTATTTTTCATCGTCGTTTTCGCCGTCAGGATCAGTCTGCCGTTTATAGTTTGCTTGGTGAATAATTTTCTGATCCAGGACTACAAGTGATCCGGCACTTTTCATCGGTTTGTTGCAGTGGTCTTGCAGATTTCTATTGCAGTTAAGGTAGCCTTAGCCTGCGTTGCAGCCGGACGTGTCACGAAATACAACCGGCGGTTTTGTCCGTCTGCGACGCGGGCTAAGGTAGCCTGCGAACGCAGGCATATTTCCGGCCGTCGCTTGTCGCTTGTCTTTACAGCTAATGGACCCGGGTGTGAGCCAGAGTCCGCGCTTCTCCTCGACGGAAATCGAGCCTAAGCTCACCCCGGTAAGGATAAATTTTGTTGCTTTGTTTGGTTGCTATGACATCACAAACGAACTGCCAAGTTAGAAAAAGTCACGTGATCAAGCTGCAATGGCGGCGAGCACAAACAGTTTTGTATCAGTTGAAGAAAGATCTGTGCATGAGAAACAATCTACCCATCAACCTAATACAATAGGTTCTGTTGGAGCTGATTATTCATTTTACTGACATGCAAATGCCTTTGGCAATGCAGCGGCGTCCTTTGGTAGCTTCGTCAAGTATACAGCGAGGTTCAACTGGTCCTGTAAAATCGAGAACTGGTGGTTCTGTTGGTAGTAGAACATCAGCGCCAGCTTATGGCAATTCAAGGATGACCAAAGCAAATTCCTCCACTAATCGGGTTCTGCCTAACGGGCCTGGGCCTCTACCAGATCGGCTTGTGCTGCACAAATCTGGTCCGGTGAAATATGTGGCGGAATCTGCCCGTGATCGTACAAGTAGTACTGCATTTAAACACTTCAACACTTCTTCAGACTCGCCAATAACACGGCGAAAAATTTCAAATGACTCTGGATATGGCAGTTCAGGTGGGAAAGATAGAATCATGAGTAATCATAGATACGGAGATTTGATAGGCGGTAAGTCGAAATCACTGTCGCATCTTTCTTCTCATCAACGGGACGAAACGCGCGATCAAACTATATCGCATTATCACAGATCAAGAACAGATTCGTCTTCGCATGTAGCGATCCCTAAAACAGGGCTTTCATATACACAAACTCATTTAGGCTCAAAGACAACGCTAAATGGCATTAACAATAATACCAATAGTACGAGTATTTATCGATCGACTACGCACTCCGACTACAAAGACCCTGGAAAGGAAGAGAGAAATTCACTTAGTAAGACCGGGCGTTCGTATTCCTCGGACAAGGACTTATCGAACGGTTATTCAGCCGCGGGGAAAAGTAATTACAGCGTCATCGATGTGGACAAAACACGTAAAGCTGCCATAACCGCGTTACCTGGGTCGGATATGAAATGTACGAGAAAGTCGTCTTTCAGTTCATCAAATTCATCTCCTTCAAATTCGGTTACTATACATGTATATATGCAGGCGGTATCTGGAATCTAATATAACAGCTACTTTAATTTATTTCTTTGTCAGTAACAAAAATAGTAAAACAATTTTTGTATTCTCGGTGTAGCGAAAACTATATTGTCACTTTTGTTGCGGTTATTTACGTGGACAAAGAAACACATTTTGAGTGGTGTCTGAATGATGATGCACTTCATTAAATTATATTGTTTGCTTTTGAATGATATTGAATGCAGTTTGTTCAGCAAACCACCGTTTTGAATACCTCATTGTAAAATGGCTGAAGAAAGCAATATTTAAACTTGTCCCAGTTCAGCATCGATTACAAACACATTAAAATTGACAATTTGAAAACACTGTTTACTACGCGATTTGCTGTGCTGTTTAATAAGGTTATATAATTATAGCAATTTTAGGCATAAATTTCCCTACACTAAGCTCTAGATACAGTTCATATCTAGCATATATTATGTGTGCTAAGTTTGATTAAATTATAGTTTGCATATACAGTCAACTCTCTCTTGACGGACACCTCTATTAGAGGGACACCTGGTGCTGGTCCCGGTCGTTTCTCACTCATTTTACTATAACCAAACTCTCTATATAAGACAGACACCTCTATAAGACGGACTTACGAGGTGAATGTTACGTGAATGTTACCACAAATTACGATTTAAGGAAGAAAAATTCTTAAATTACCATGTACGTGACTCTTTTTAACACCAGACGATTAACTGACAGCTCTTTTCTTATCCGCGGAATACATACAGTACAAATTAAAATTAAATAGGTTATTTTCCCATTCAAAAAGTAACTTGGAGGTGACAACCCAATTGTTAATTTCGTGGTTTCTTAGCTGAAAATTCCTGGGGTCATGTTATGCCGACTCTCAATAAGCCAGACACCTCTCTAAGACGGACAGCTGAGGCCGGTCCCGATGGTGTCCGTCTTAGGGAGAGTTGACTGTAATCTTATTGGTGATGATAGCATGACATTTTGGCCAGGGTGCATTGGGCCATTCCATTTGCATCCGCTCTCCCCCCACCCATCTATAGCATGAAGCGAATAGGAGTATTTCTACTCCCCCCTTTATAGGATGCTAGTCCATCACAGGGTTACCCCCCAGCAGTAAATTTGCCGGTACCCATTTATACACCTGGGTGGAGAGAGGCACTGTGAGGGTAAAGTGTCTTGCCCAAGAACACAACACAATGTCCCCGGCCAGGGCTCGAAACCGGACCGCTCGATCCGGAGACGAGCGCACTAACCATTAGGCCACCGTGCCTCCCATGTGGGTACCGGCAAAATAATACAGGGAGTAACCTTGCGATGGACTAGCATCCCATCCAGGGGAGAGTAGAAATGCTACAAAAATCCGGGATAAGCTCTGGCGGTGTGGACCACTAGGCATGAGGCTTTAACTTTTTCGATCATATCAGAAGTCATCCAAAGACTTCCAGGTCCTAGTACCAGGACGACTGTTTTGTCAGCCATCAAAAGTACATCAAGTACTTTTTCCTTTTAAAATCAGAGAATCAGGGTGAAGTACCATCATTTACACTAACTTTTCTCTTCAGTTAAGGCAGCCACTATGCTATACGCACACTGCATTCCTTGGTGGAAAATTATGCATCTTAGGATTAATTTGAATTAATACTAGCCTACTACTGGTGATATACATGTACATTCGTTTGGGTGGTTAATTATTCAATATATCATTCAATTCAAATTCTTTTTTTATATGTAGAACTTCTATACAAATTGTCTCTCATATTCAGAAAATCAAATCCATTGTAAATTTAAAAATTAAGCATTAACAAAAAATACTTTTTTGTTACTATCCAATCAAATTGGTTCAAAAACTTCTCTCGTTGAATTACCACACACATACCATAATTTTTGATGGCATTTTGCCAATGGTAACAGGTGCTAGGTTTAATGTTGTCACACATGTATTATAAATAAAAAGTTTTCTGGGATTTACATAATTGCTAAAAGCAAAATTTTGTCTGCAGTTGGCATTTTTCTTCAGACAAATTGTTTGCTCTCTCCTTAGAGTTTTAAGCCAGGTTAGAGTAAAGTCATGTACGGTACTTTCTAAAGAGCAGAATCACTGGCTTAATGAACAAAAATATCATATTCTCAACCTTTGGTTACTGTACTCTTGTAATGTACACTGTTTAGCATAATTTTATGTGATGATTTGAATATCGATGTATTTGGAAATTGTTGAGATAAACAGTGGCTTTTGAGGCTGGATATCTTTTCACATTGGGCGTTTATGTCTGTATTTTGTGGGTCTTGCTTGCAAAACGGCATTTAAACTCGCGGAGTAAGGTATGCTATCATTTGTGTGTGCAAAGATTACATTTAAGGTTGTTACAAACTCCTAGCTCCTGCTCTATATTTTTTAGGCCTTATACAATAACCACATGTACAGTAAACCAACAAGTAATAATTAATAATTATTAAAATTTGTATTGTTGACTGTTATTTTCATTATTAAATCTGTTCATCTGCTCTTGTTTTATTTTTTAGCCTACTGGCAAAAGCAGTTCTGATGGCTTAATTGGTCTTCGTAATTTAGGAAATACAGTAAGTACCATAAATAAAGTGCTGTCGCAATGCACTAATGCTACAAGCGTGTTAATTTGCCAAGGTTGGCTTATATTTGAACGATGTAATGTAGATGAAGTGAGAGATGACACCCCTTACCTTTGTCTAGGAGTCACACATAACTGTTAATTAACTCCTGACAATTTTATCTTTTGTTTGCAGTGTTTTATGAACTCCATTCTCCAATGCCTTAGTCACACACAGTCCTTAACAGACCAGTTGAAAGGTCCCCACATTAAGAACATCAACAGCAGCAGCAGCATGAGAGGCAAGCTCATTCAAGGTACGTACATGTAACTGACCAATTCCTACGTCTATAGTGAATCAAGACTGCCACAGTGAATCAGTGAATCAACACTGTTCCAGGAGATAATAATAATAATAATAATAATAATAAGAAGAATAATAATAATAATAACAAATATTTATACAGGATAACCCTTCAGTACAAGAGTACTGTTATCAAAGGGGTCCTGTTTAAAATACAATAAAAAGATAAGAACGCTAAATACTGAATAACTAACGCAAACTACATTGACTACTCTATGCAAAAAACTCATCTAGAGACTCCCTAAATAAAACGCTACTGCTAATCTAAAGTAATCTAAGGAAAAGAATTAAAAATTGAAGCATCTAAAAAATAAAAACTTTTCCGTGCAAATTCAAGTTTCACTTTCAGAAGAATGGCAGTGGCTCCCAATTGATATCAATTCCTTTATTACCCACCCAGCCCACGAAAGCTTGACCACAACACCGGGCACTACTCTTTTTGAGGCTCCTCATGGAGCAATTGTAGTTGACATGTGAGAATATGCAATTTCTACAACCTACACACCCATTTCCAGCACTCAAGACTGTGTGACTGATTCATAGGAATTAAGTTCCAGTACACAAAACGCGGCTTGGTCTATGTCTCAGATCATGTCTTAGATAGGAGTTAGAAATTAAAATTCCTTACTGACGATATAGCCCAGTCTATTAAAAGGAGTAATTTTTGCTGTGTGCTGTGTGTGTCTCAGATCATGTCTTAGATAGGAGTTAAAAATTAAAATTCCTTACTGACGATATAGCCCAGTCTATTAAAAGGAGTAATTTTTGCTGTGTGCTGTGTGTGTCTCAGATCATGTCTTAGATAGGAGTTAAAAATTAAAATTCCTTACTGACGATATAGCCCAGTCTATTAAAAGGAGTAATTTTTGCTGTGTGCTGTGTGTGTCTCAGATCATGTCTTAGTTAGGAGTTAAAAATTAAAATTCCTTACTGACGATATAGCCCAGTCTATTAAAAGGAGTAATTTTTGCTGTGTGCTGTGTGTGTCTCAGATCATGTCTTAGATAGGAGTTAAAAATTAAAATTCCTTACTGACGATATAGCCCAGTCTATTAAAAGGAGTAATTTTTGCTGTGTGCTGTGTGTGTCTCAGATCATGTCTTAGATAGGAGTTAAAAATTAAAATTCCTTACTGACGATATAGCCCAGTCTATTAAAAGGAGTAATTTTTGCTGTGTGCTGTGTGTGTCTCAGATCATGTCTTAGTTAGGAGTTAAAAATTAAAATTCCTTACTGACGATATAGCCCAGTCTATTAAAAGGAGTAATTTTTGCTGTGTGCTGTGTGTGTCTCAGATCATGTCTTAGATAGGAGTTAAAAATTAAAATTTCTTACTGACGATATAGCCCAGTCTATTAAAAGGGGTAATTTTTGCTGTGTGCTGTGTGTGTCTTAGATCATGTCTTAGATAGGAGTTAAAAATTAAAATTCCTTACTGACAATATAGCCCAGTCTATTAAAAGGAGTAATTTTTGCTGTGTGCTGTGTGTGTCTCAGATCATGTCTTAGTTAGGAGTTAAAAATTAAAATTCCTTACTGACAATATAGCCCAGTCTATTAAAAGGAGTAATTTTTGCTGTGTGCTGTGTGTGTCTCAGATCATGTCTTAGATAGGAGTTAAAAATTAAAATTTCTTACTGACGATATAGCCCAGTCTATTAAAAGGGGTAATTTTTGCTGTGTGCTGTGTGTGTCTCAGATCATGTCTTAGATAGGAGTTAAAATTAAAATTCCTTACTGACGATATAGCCCAGTCTATTAAAAGGAGTAATTTTTGCTGTGTGCTGTGTGTGTCTCAGATCATGTCTTAGATAGGAGTTAAAAATTAAAATTCCTTACTGACAATATAGCCCAGTCTATTAAAAGGAGTAATTTTTGCTGTGTGCTGTGTGTGTCTCAGATCATGTCTTAGATAGGAGTTAAAAATTAAAATTCCTTACTGACGATATAGCCCAGTCTATTAAAAGGAGTAATTTTTGCTGTGTGTGTGGTTGTTAAAGTAGCACTGTCACGGTGGTTTTGGTGTTTTCAGCTTCATTCATTGCTAAAATCATTACCTGGTACCTTTACTTGTGCCCAAAATGTTCCTGATGGGCTAACAGGAAGATATCAAACAAATTGTGGCTCACAGAGCAAAACCATAATGAATTTCTTGTGATATTTTCAAGGAATGGCTCTCGAATTTGAAAGAAAGTGGCCAGTTGTTTTTTTCATATTTCAATCTTCTTCCATTCTTGCCATCCTAAGTGATAGACAACAATAAACGGTGTCGGTGACAGTAGTTATATTGCCGTCGGTGACAAAACTACACGATTATTTTTAGGTTTCTATTGATGCAAAAACATATTTCAGCATTTTAAAATGATGCCAAAATACTCTTTAACATGTGGATCTCTGTAGTGTGAACTGTGTGTTTTAGTTGTATGTTCAACATCTCTTGAGTGTGTAAAGAAAATCTTAAGTTAAGCTCCCAAGATTATATTGTGATAATCTCTGAAAAATGAAGAAAATGTGTGCCAAAAAATCTTTTAGACAATTAGTTATAAAATTTTGTTTCATCTGTCAACAGCATTTGCAGATTTGATCAAGTCGATGCGGAAGCCAGGCAACAATGATGCTGTGTCTCCGCATGCCTTCAAGACTCAGATCCAGAGATTTGCCCCACGGTTTATGGGATATAAGTGAGTTTTGCTCAGTCGTAATCTCATTAAAAACTCTGGCTACACCTCGGAGATGCGGTGGGCAGGTGTATTTCTGGTGAAGCAGCTTGCTTTAATATTGGCTTTGTGTCTGCTTATCTGTACTGAATTTGATTGCGCGGCTCTGCTACCTAAGTTATAAATTAGACTAGTTAATTATAGACTAACGGTTAATTTTGTTCCATTACGTTTAACAGGAGAAGTTAAAAAATAATTGCTATTGTTTTAAGAAGTTAAATATTAATTTTCATTGTTGTAAAATATACTGAAAGTCTTTGTACCAGTTTGAGATAAAAAGCATTTTTTGTGTGTGTGTACACTCGTAAAATACAAGAGCTGTCAAAATCTCTGTCAACTCGTGCAACGATGCGACATATGCGACAAATTATGCAGACATTTATTACACTTCCGGTTTCGATCGGCTTTTCTCGCTACCAGAACACATAAACGCACAACACATCAGACTCAAAAAAGTTCTTGAGGCCTTTACTTTTATATCTAGATTTTTCGGTTAACATTTTTTTATGGCTAGCAGTTAAAATTCTTACATTTTTACGCCAAACGGCTGCTCTTTGTTTCTTGCAGCCAACAAGATGCCCAAGAGTTTCTGCGCTTCCTACTGGAAGGACTGCATGATGACTTGAACCTAGTCAAATCTAAGCCCAAGTACACTCCATGTGAATTTGATGATTCACTAGGGTAAGTAAAGCCAGAAAGCAATAGTCAAGAAATTTCAAAATGTTCTTTTCCTTCTTCTTTTTTTTACAAATTTCATTCGCACTCTAGTGGTGGGAATTTTGAACATAGAAATAAGTATTTGAAATTTGTCAGCAAGTGGCGGCTCTCTTGTACTTAGAGTTTATCTGGCTCATAATTCCTTCAAAGTTCTTGTAAAAGCAAATACAAACCCAAACACAACTGACAGACATCAGAGGTTTCAAAACAAGGCGGCAGGTGCCGGAGTTCCACCGGCTACTTGACTATTATACCGCCGGCTACTCTGGTCATAGCAATCAGCTTGTGACCAAAAAGCTCAATTATAACAGCTGCCTACTCTACCAGTCGATGTCACCTACTTCAAAACATTTTGAAATCCCTGCAGACATGCTAATTTAAAATGGAAGATCAGTGTGTATGATATCTGGAAACGGGAATCACTTTATTTAACAGCATAAACTTTAAATGCTGTTTTATTGTCAATTTTGCCAACTGCGTTGAAGGTAATCTATCGTTTCTCATTTTCTTTCCCAGTGACCATCAGAATGCAGAGAGGTCATGGAAAAATTATCTTTCACGTGACAACAGCCTCATGACTGGTAAATCACTGATTAGAATAATGTCTCTCAGCAACAATTTGATGTAAGTTAGTTTGGGTAAAGTATTAGTCCATCAGCTAGGGAGGTTGTATGGCTCACTTACGGGGAACAAACGAAACTTGTATAATCTTAATATTTGACTACAAAGTACAATAAAAATGCATGATAGCAAGGATAGAACGGTAGCTTTCATGTTTTAATTCGAATTTTAAATTTTCTCATATATTTGTCTTTTGCCGCCATCTTGGATTTCATAATAAAGAACTTTCGAAAATTGTTTTCTCTCTTAAATGCTCAAAATATTTTGGTGAGACGAATATTTGAAATATTCCATTTCTGACACAGTATTTTGTCAAGTTTCTACTGTTATATAAAGTATAATAATGTCACAAAAGCATCGCAAAGCCCGCCATTTTGTTTCTTAGCCTTCATGTGTATTCAAACGTCATCTCAATCTGAATCTAACAAGGACCGACTTCCGCCTTCGGCCGTGTAAAATTAAACTTATCATATTTTAATTAAAATTAACTAAAACTAACTTCTTTATAATGCTAGAGAAGTTCGCTAAAAGCTATTGCTTAAGTTTTTTTAGCAAACATTCCTCGCTGTGCGTATACCACAGATCAGAGTATATAACAGTTACTGAGTAGGTCCACATTTCAGTCTGGTACTCTTTTGAACACAGAATCGCCACGATTGTTAAATGTCCTGCCCTGCTGTCACTTGTATAAAGGATCTGTAATATACAAATACATTTATGTCATGAATTAAATTGTCTTCTCGAACATGGAGTTTGAAAGAAGAAAAACGTTTATCTGCAGGAGTTGCAAGAACCGTCATACAAGACAGAACAACATTTTCTGTTTGCCATTTCAAGTAACCCACACATGTAAACAACTTACCCGCATCACTCCTCCAAGTCGCTATCACTATCTCCACTCTCATACGCAACGAGTACATCATCAGTTGCCATGTTGTCGCACTGAACACTGCACATGTCAGTGCATTTCAATCCAGCCTTCATGCAGCAGCATTTTTCGATCGTGCATACTCTCTTGCACGTACAGGAAAGTAGTTCTAGAACCTCTTCCGGAGCTGGTTTAGATCCAAGCCAAAGAAATTCTACCACTTTATTGGTATTGTCCACTTCCCAGCCGTGCCCATGAGGGGAAGGGATTTCTGGACGAGGATCAATGGCTCTTCTCCAGATGGCTGCTTGGTAATTTGATCTTGTTATGTGGAGTCGCAGTGATGACTGGCATGGTGGCAGAGCTTCTGGCTCGACCTTCCCTCCTCTAGCGCAATGAATCTCATAACGCAGCACATCCACACTCTTGGATTTCTTCTTTCCGTACAGCTCACACACGAGTGCTTCCGTATCTTTGAAGGTCTCCTCAGGTACTTCCCACTCTTCCCCGATACTCGCCATAGCTCGAACGTATCTTTCGTTGCGTTGAAGAAGTTGGACGGCTTTCCATTTCCCTTTTCCAGAGAAGGCGGAGACTGTATCACAGCCTGTTATCGCGTGCACACCAATCAGGGCTTTCATGAAGCAGTGCTTGTCGATACTTGGGTCGAGTTGCTTCTCCAAGCTGTTAACAACCAAAGGAAGCTCTACAATTCTGGTCTTTGCGCCACGGCCTTTCTTCATAAAGCACTTCCCAAGGGTTTGACTGTGAGCGAGCAGTAAAACGAAGACATCAGTGTCATCGGAGTGAATGACGCACGTACCTCCCGCGTGCTGAGCATGGAGAACCATACGCGTATCAGCCTCTTCATGATTGCACTGGAGTTCAGGAACAAGTTGACATGTGGCTGCGTCTATTCTCCAGCACTGATCTTCGGTTGTCACGTACATGATCCGGTTGCGGAGCCTGCCTCTGAATGCCTCTGTCTTCCACTGTGACACGAGAAATTTGACTATCTCAGGCTTGTTCGCGGTTACACTGAGCAGCTTGTTCCATGACTTCACTGTGTACGCCGTGAGTATGTTCTTGTATTGTATGCCGTCGGACGTTGACACTCTCTTCAATCTTTCGATATTCTTGATTGATATCTCGCGATATACGTCAAACACTACATCTACACGCCTGCTGCCGGTGCTGGTTACTAACTCAAACACTCTTTCAGAGACCAAATGAAACGTTGCTCCAGAGGGGATCTTCAACTTCTGCAAGACGGCCATCCCATCGAAAATACTGGTTGCATTCTCTGGGTATTTTTCGGTGACTGTGATACGGCGCTCTAACTGCTGGGAGAGTTTGGCTTTGCTTGTTTTTCGTGGGAGGCCATAAGGATCAGCGAGAGACCAAGGAAGAGGGCCAAGTGGATAGCTGAAAACAACTTTCATGTCAATCTGACGAAACTGTCCAAGAAGTGCCATCCGCGCAAATATATCACGATCCATGCGAAGGGGCAGTACCAGATCCTTATTGCGAACCTTGCGCACAGCCTTCAGATCCTTGAACGACTTCAGCTTCACTTTCTTCATTTGATCGAAGTAATCTAGGGTGGGGTTAGATGAGCAACGGTTCACTACAAAGTCAGTCGCTGCCTGATTGCCTTTGGTCTTGGCTTGCAGTAAATCATCACATACTTCTGCTGTCGCTTCGATACCCGTAGACAGGCTTGTAAACACCGCGTCTTGTTTCCATGGATTGCTGAACACATCCTCCAGTAGATCCACAAGCTTTCCTACAGCTTTGATGTCTTCTTTAATGCGTGCTGGCGCCAACTCCTTGTGAATGTAGGCTTGGGGTGATGTAACTGACAAATGCTCGCGAAGAAGCTTCCTGTACACACCACGTCTTGTGTCATTGAGCACCCATCTCTGAGTTGCGGCAAAATTAGCACTGAACCCGATATACCCTCCTCCTGTCTTGCAATCGCGATTAATGGTGTTCTCAATGGTCTTGTCAGCTTCGTTTCGTCCGAAAGGATTACGGGCACCCATCTGGACGGAAAAGTGGCCTTTGGTAAAGGCTGTGTAAACCTCTGGCTTTCTGACAGGTAGCTGACGCATGTCGTCTAGGAATGGAATGAGATAGCGCGCGTAGTTTTGGTGATCATACGCAAATGCCCATGGTATAACCTCTTCAATGCACGACAGATACAACTCCCAACTACCTGTGCGGGACGCATAGATGAGGTTCAGCATCAGTTCCGACAGCTCCAAGTACGATAGCCAGAATCTTGCTAAGTTTGGGCCTTTTTCCTTCATTTCCTGAACAAAAACATGAAACTGTTCTCCAAATTCTCGGAACTCGCAGCTGTTCATCACTTGATCAAAGTCATCTTGGTTCAGATTTAGTTTCAGCTGTTCCAAGTTCAATGCCGGCAATGACTGGACTGTAGCCTCAAACTCTTTTAAGAGCAATCTCATGAGGGCTTCATACACACATTTATGAAGACGCACAGCTCGATTGTACTGTTTCCCTTTCATAGCCTTATCCACTGAACCTTCTGCCACAACATCGCTCTGAACAGAAAGTTCTCTAAGCCCCGCGTCTCCGAATCGGTCTCCAATGACCCCCAAGAGCATTAACAACAAATGAAAACCTCCCATCATTATGACCAGGCCAGCGAATAGATCTTTGTGTTTCCAGTAAACCTCCATGGCCTTGGCATAAAAAGCCTGATCAAAAACACAGACTACAGCATTCAACTTCAACCGATCTTTTATTTCGCACCCTCTAGACAGTACTTCGTACGCGGTCTTCAGGTCAGTGGCGGGGGAGTCTATAGTATCCAAGTAACCAATTGTGCTCTCCACAACCACAACATGATCGCGTACTTAATGTTAAAGCCAGTCCACCCAGGCACAAGTAATAACGGGTGAGTTTCGAGCTTTCTGACCTCGAGCCATACGAGAAAGCGCAATGTCAGCTCCTTCACTTTGTCAGTATAAGATGAACTTACTCCGACATTTTGAACGTGCACCAGTTCACCTGGCCCCTCCCGTTTTCCGCCATAGTACTCGGGGATCTCTCTAGTAACCACCGTCGCAGGTAGGGATCTCCTACATTTCTTCGCTACTGGTGGTGCGTAGTCTTGGTCATCTGACTCATCATCGCTTTGTCTTGCATTTTTTTCCGTAACGAGGATTGAATTTACGCGATGGGATGTTCCAGATCCACTCAAAGTACACTCTAGATTGTCAATGTTATCCGCCACCATCAGGGCGACAGTGCTCCTGGACTCTTCCTGTGTTACACTAGCCGGAATGACGACACGGTTACCTCGTTGCTCGTTGATAACGTTTAATGCATACTCTGTCTCAATCTCTTCTACTAGGTCATAACTTATACCATGGCCATACTTATTGATAAGTCTCAAAATCTCTGTGTTATTACACAGGGCCTTTACAACAGAAGGAAATAACACACTTTTTGGAGTTTTCACAACCCCATTTGTTACAGAATAAACGATATCTTGTGCAAAAGATTCTTTCAGTCGTACTGTTCTTTCTGTATGACTGCTGTCATTCTCAAGTGATTTCCCAGAAATAAACACAGTCAGAAAGACATCGAGTAGGTGTGGAATGTAGTCATCAGTTCTGTCTGGTTTCAAATCATCATCTTTAGGCGGCCACGACATCTGTGGGTCAAGATCCTTTATTTCCTTGTTAAGTAATCGTGCAGTTTTGATCACATTCTTTTCATTATCACTCTCTGTACCTTTAAGTGACTCTAGCTCCGTTTTAAACTCAAAGGAATCCAGGACGGCTTTGTCTATCGTTAATGTGTTTGGATACATTAACACCTTGTTATACTGGTACGTTAAAAAGTTAATTTCTGGAAACATGTTTGACAGCTTTCGCAGAAGGTTCTTTTTGTCGGATTTTTGTGTTTTGTTTTTTTCTGCAGCTTTTCGCGTGACAACAGCCCACTTCATGATGGTTGGTTGCTTCAGTCGTGTTTCTGTGTGTGATAATGCAGATTATATTTCATGCTCTTTCTGCCCTAAAATTGTAATATCCAGTGTCAAAAGAAGACATTTATTTCAAAGATAGCAACTCATTAAGAATACGTTACCTACCTACAGCTATATCTCTTCACGTTATAAGGCACATAAGGCTTTGACATTCCCTGTCCACCCTTTATGTCGATTTGCTGCAAGAGCTGAGCCCAGAGAGTCGCCCATGACTGCCATGCAATTGTGTGCATTTTTTCTTCATTCATCCCTCTCTATGTTGTTTCCAGTAAACCAGGTCGTACGAAACGCTACGAAACCTGAACCATGCTAACTTGCCCGCTGCCAAAATTTTCATAAGGCTACCGCCGTTTACTCTAACATCTTGAGCCATGAAGGACAACTACTCTCGAAATTGTTTGATAATTTCGCACCGAACTGCCCAAGATAGGACTATTGCCGTTCACTGCTCTTACAAAAATACCACAAAGAATAATGGTTTGTTTATAGCTTAGTGCGCAGCGCTATTAATACCTTGTTTAAAATCAAATAATATATGAATTCTGGATCGCAAGTTTTGACTGTGAGATTTTCCCTGAAGCCGATGGTAGCACAGCTATTTACTCTACTATGCATGGCTTAGAATCCCTTTTCAGAGTCTGAAATTAATTGAAATTAATAGAATACGTATCACACTTATCAAAATGTATTTTTATTAACGACCCGTCTAATCTGGCATCGTTTAGTTATAACATTCATAGGCATTACCGGCTGGACTACTTTATTTTTCCACGTGATCATAAAATCACTGCCCGACAGTAATCTGGTTTTCCGTCGTTGAATTCATATTAAAAACAAAGTTTTCTTCATAATACCTTGTAAAATCAGTCTCAGGATTTTCATTCTCGGAATTACCAAACATTGCTTTTGTTATCATAACCTAATGAAAAACATGAAACAAAGAATTCTTTTCACAAACGCGGGATACATGAACAGTACGTTTCGAGAAAAGAGCCCTGATTTTCCGAGATAAATTAAAGCCTCTACATTTTAAAGAAAGAGAGCGAAATAAAACATTTCAGTAGCAAAACTAGAGCTATTAATATATTAAAACTTCAAGACCTTGGCAGCATCCGGAGTTGTAGAAAAACCTGCAGGCGATGTTAGGGCTGTGTATCTAAGTCAGAGGAATGCTTCAAAAATATGCACATAACACTAACACGTCCATTGCGAAACAAACAGACTACATCAGGGTATATAGAAGAGACCTTCGTCGAAACTAATTTGCAGCATTTGGGAGTTAGTCATCAAAGAACATAACAAATGCTGATCGTGGTAGCAAACTTAGATAAAAGTTTTTTCATGTCGAAACACTCAAAGGATAACATCACGGTATAGAACAAAAACGGTGACTGTCAATTTCCACGGAGCCAATCACACAACTTCTAGTGACGTCGTGGGAATGAGCAGCCAATGATCATTTGCCGCGTTGCCCTCAGTTGTCTGTCAGAGACCGAGTGACTGAACCGTGTACGTGATCCTGACTACTTCAGTCTTTAATTTCCTGAAAGGTTTGAATTCTACACTCGGAGTTAAGCCGGCAAGAAGATTTAAGGTAAGCACCAAGAATTCCCCAATAATCTCTCTATTACCAACAAATAAATGTATGTAGGTATGAGTGCAATGTGTAGCTACTTATCCAAAGCGCTACTTATTTATTAGAAATTTGCAATTTAGACACTGCCAAATCCTCTTCGTTTTATGTTTTTTCCTGGACGCGTATCACAGTTTTTCGTTTGGCATACTGTTCGTATTTGTGCTCATAGATAAAATAAATTCGTCTTTCCCTTTTGTTTTGAGGAGTACCTCGTAGCTGCATTTAGTCTACCTTTGGTAAGTGTGTAAACTGACAAACTAAACTTTACGTCATTTTTATTTTCAAATTAAGGTGCGTGTTTTACGTACACGGCAAAATCTAATAATAAAAACATTCGTGAATTATGATTTTCTCAGAATAAAAACCCTTCATACTAATGTCACCAATTGCCATTACCAAAGAAGTTTACCAAGTGCTTTTCTGCAGCTTTTCGCGTGACAACAGCCCACTTCATGATTTCCAGGTTTTTAGTACTTTGTACCGTATTTAATTCGTATTTTGGTTGGTTGCTTCAGTCGTATTTCTGTGTGTGATAATGCAGATTATATTTCATGCTCTTTCTGCCCTAAAATTGTAATATCCAGTGTCAAAAGAAGACATTTATTTCAAAGATAGGAACTCATTATGAATACGTTACCTACCTACAGCTATATCTCTTCACGTTATAAGGCACATAAGGCTTTGACATTCTCTGTCCGCCCTTTATGTCGATTTGCTGCAAGAGCTGAGCCCAGAGAGTCGCCCATGACTGCCATGCAATTGTGTGCATTTTTTCTTCAATCATCCCTCTCTATGTTGTTTCGAGTAGACCAGGTCTTATGAAACGCTACGAAACCTGAACCATGCGAACTTGGCCGCTGCCCGGCAGAATTTTCATAAAAGCTGCCGCCGTTTACTCTAACATCTTGAGCCATAAAGGACAACTACTCTCGAAATTGTTTGATAATATCGCACCGAACTGCCCAAGAAAGGACTATTGCCACTCACTGCTCTTACAAAAATACCACAAAGAATAATGGTTTGTTTATAGCTTAGTGCGCAGCGCTATTAATACCTTGTTTAAAATCAAATAATATATGAATTCTGGATCGCAAGTTTTGACTGTGAGATTTTCCATGAAGCCGATGGTAGCAAAGCTATTTACTCTACTATGCATGGCTTAGAATCCCTTTTCAGAGTCTGAAATTAATTGAAATTAATAGAATACGTGTCACACTTATCAAAATGTATTTTTATTAACGACCCGTCTAATTTGGCATCGTTTAGTTATAACATTCATAGGCATTACCGGCTGGACTACTTTATTTTTCCACGTGATCATAAAATCACTGCCCGACGGTAATCTGGTTTTCCGTCGTTGAATTCATATTAAAAACAAAGTTTTCTTCATAATACCTTGTAAAATCAGTCTCAGGATTTTCATTCTCGGAATTACCAAACATTGCTTTTGTTATCATAACCTAATGAAAAACATGAAATAAAGAATTCTTTTCACAAACGCGGGATACATGAACAGTGCGTTTCGAGAAAAGAGCCCTGATTTTCCAAGATAAATTAAAGCCTCTACATTTTAAAGAAAGAGAGCGAAATAAAAACATTTCAGTAGCAAAACTAGAGCTATTAATATATTAAAACTTTAAGACCTTGGCGGCATCCGGAGTTGTAGAAAAACCTGCAGGCGATGTTAGGGCTGTGTATCTAAGTCAGAGGAATGCTTCAAAAATATGCACATAACACTGACACGTACAAATAGACTACATCAGGCTATATAGAAGAGACCTTCGTCGAAACTAATTTGCAGCATTTGGGAGTTAGTCATCAAAGAACATAACAAATGCTGATCGTGGTAGCAAACTTAGATAAAAGTTTTTTCATGTCGAAACACTCAAAGGATAACATCACGGTATAGAACAAAAACGGTGACTGTCAATTTCCACGGAGCCAATCACACAACTTCTAGTGACGTCGTGGGAATGAGCAGCCAATGATCATTTGCCGCGTTGCCCTCAGTTGTCTGTCAGAGACCGAGTGACTGAACCGTGTACGTGATCCTGACTACTTCAGTCTTTAATTTCCTGAAAGGTTTGAATTCTACACTCGGAGTTAAGCCGGCAAGAAGATTTAAGGTAAGCACCAAGAATTCCCCAATAATCTCTCTATTACCAACAAATAAATGTATGTAGGTATGAGTGCAATGTGTAGCTACTTATCCAAAGCGCTACTTATTTATTAGAAATTTGCAATTTAGACACTGCCAAATCCTCTTCGTTTTATGTTTTTTCCTGGACGCGTATTATTTTTCGTTTGGCATACTGTTCGTATTTGTGCTCATAGATAAAATAAATTCGTCTTTCCCTTTTGTTTTGAGGAGTACCTCGTAGCTGCATTTAGTCTACCTTTGGTAAGTGTGTAAACTGACAAACTAAACTTTACGTCATTTTTATTTTCAAATTAAGGTGCGTGTTTTACGTACACGGCAAAATCTAATAATAAAAACATTCGTGAATTATGATTTTCTCAGAATAAAAACCCTTCATACTAATGTCACCAATTGCCATTACCAAAGAAGTTTACCAAGTGCTTTTCTGCAGCTTTTCGCGTGACAACAGCCCACTTCATGATTTCCAGGTTTTTAGTACTTTGTACCGTATTTAATTCGTATTTTGGTTGGTTGCTTCAGTCGTATTTCTGTGTGTGATAATGCAGATTATATTTCATGCTCTTTCTGCCCTAAAATTGTAATATCCAGTGTCAAAAGAAGACATTTATTTCAAAGATAGGAACTCATTATGAATACGTTACCTACCTACAGCTATATCTCTTCACGTTATAAGGCACATAAGGCTTTGACATTCTCTGTCCGCCCTTTATGTCGATTTGCTGCAAGAGCTGAGCCCAGAGAGTCGCCCATGACTGCCATGCAATTGTGTGCATTTTTTCTTCAATCATCCCTCTCTATGTTGTTTCGAGTAGACCAGGTCTTATGAAACGCTACGAAACCTGAACCATGCGAACTTGGCCGCTGCCCGGCAGAATTTTCATAAAAGCTGCCGCCGTTTACTCTAACATCTTGAGCCATAAAGGACAACTACTCTCGAAATTGTTTGATAATATCGCACCGAACTGCCCAAGAAAGGACTATTGCCACTCACTGCTCTTACAAAAATACCACAAAGAATAATGGTTTGTTTATAGCTTAGTGCGCAGCGCTATTAATACCTTGTTTAAAATCAAATAATATATGAATTCTGGATCGCAAGTTTTGACTGTGAGATTTTCCATGAAGCCGATGGTAGCAAAGCTATTTACTCTACTATGCATGGCTTAGAATCCCTTTTCAGAGTCTGAAATTAATTGAAATTAATAGAATACGTGTCACACTTATCAAAATGTATTTTTATTAACGACCCGTCTAATTTGGCATCGTTTAGTTATAACGTTCATAGGCATTACCGGCTGGACTACTTTATTTTTCCACGTGATCATAAAATCACTGCCCGACGGTAATCTGGTTTTCCGTCGTTGAATTCATATTAAAAACAAAGTTTTCTTCATAATACCTTGTAAAATCAGTCTCAGGATTTTCATTCTCGGAATTACCAAACATTGCTTTTGTTATCATAACCTAATGAAAAACATGAAATAAAGAATTCTTTTCACAAACGCGGGATACATGAACAGTGCGTTTCGAGAAAAGAGCCCTGATTTTCCAAGATAAATTAAAGCCTCTACATTTTAAAGAAAGAGAGCGAAATAAAAACATTTCAGTAGCAAAACTAGAGCTATTAATATATTAAAACTTTAAGACCTTGGCGGCATCCGGAGTTGTAGAAAAACCTGCAGGCGATGTTAGGGCTGTGTATCTAAGTCAGAGGAATGCTTCAAAAATATGCACATAACACTGACACGTACAAATAGACTACATCAGGCTATATAGAAGAGACCTTCGTCGAAACTAATTTGCAGCATTTGGGAGTTAGTCATCAAAGAACATAACAAATGCTGATCGTGGTAGCAAACTTAGATAAAAGTTTTTTCATGTCGAAACACTCAAAGGATAACATCACGGTATAGAACAAAAACGGTTACTGTCAATTTCCACGGAGCCAATCACACAACTTCTAGTGACGTCGTGGGAATGAGCAGCCAATGATCATTTGCCACATTGCCCTCAGTTGTCTGTCAGAGACCGAGTGACTGAACCGTGTACGTGATCCTGACTACTTCAGTCTTTAATTTCCTGAAAGGTTTGAATTCTACACTCGGAGTTAAGCCGGCAAGAAGATTTAAGGTAAGCACCAAGAATTTACCAAGAATCTCTCTATTACCAACAAATAAATGTATGTAGGTATGAGTGCAATGTGTAGCTACTTATCCAAAGCGCTACTTATTTATTAGAAATTTGCAATTTAGACACTGCCAAATCCTCTTCGTTTTATGTTTTTTCCTGGACGCGTATTATTTTTCGTTTGGCATACTGTTCCTATTTGTGCTCATAGATAAAATAAATTCGTCTTTCCCTTTTATTTTGAGGAGTACCTCGTAGCTGCATTTAGTCTACCTTTGGTAAGTGTGTAAGCTGACGAACTGAGCTTTAAGTGATTTTGATTTTCAAAGCTGCGTGTTTTACGTATACAGCAAAAACTAGACCGAGCGACTTAACCGTGTAAGTGAACCTGACTACTTCAGTTTTTAATCAGTTCTTGAAAGGTTTGATTTCTACACTCAGAGTTAAGTCGGTAAGAAGATTTAAAGTAAGCACTAAGAATTCACCATGAATCTCTCTATTACCAACACTGTATGTAGGTATGAGTGTAATGTGTAACTTCTTATCCAAAGCGCTTACTTATTAGAAATTTGACTTTAGACACTGCCAAGTCCTCTTCGTTTTACGTTTTTTCCTGGAAGCGTATAGTTTTTCATTTGGCATACTGTTCGTATTTGTACTCATAGCTATAGATAAAATAAATTCGTCTTTCCCTTTTCTTTTAAGGAGTACCCCCTAGCTGCATTTAGTCTACCTTTGGAAAGTGTGTAAACTGACGAACTAAACTTTAAGTGATGTTAATTTTTAAATGTGCGTGTTTTACGTATACGGCACAAACTAATCAAAGAAAGAACATTCACTGAATTATCATTTTCTCAGAATGGAAACTCTTCATACTAATGCCACCAATTGCCATGACGCAAGAAATTTACCTAGTGCTTTTCTGCAGCTTTTTGCGTGACAAAAGCTCACTTCATGATTTCCAGGTTTTTAGTACTTTGTATCGTATTTAATTCGTATTTTGCTTCGTTGCTTCATATTTCTGTGTGTGATAATGCAGATTATACATCATCCTTGTTCTGCCCTAGAATTGGAATATCCAGTGTCAAAAGAATAATGGTTTGTTTTATGGCTTAGTGCGCAGCGCTATTAATACCTTGTCACAGCTATTTACTCTATTATGTATGGCTTAGAATCCCTTTTCCGATGCTGAGATTAATGGAAATGAATGGAATACATGTTATGCTTTTCCCTGCTAGCAGAGGCTCTTTTCCTATTGTGCGCTGACGGGAGAAAAGAAACCTCTGCCATGGATCGAAATTGGCATTGATTTAACCGCCGTCCACGATCTTGGACGACTTTATTACAACGCATACTCCTTGCGGTGTTGGCTGACCGTAACTTGAGCCCGTTGCGACTCGCGCATTTCTTTACATTAATTCTGCTGTCATTTATTGAGCCCACATTATTAGACATAATGCAGTTGTCATCGGCTTCCCCGAGGGGGGAGGTGGTGGGGGGGGGGGACCCCGGGCTGGCCAAAACGAAACAATGCGGATTACAGCTTTAACAAATTAGGAGATGAGACATTACGATTATGTATAGGAAATAAGCTGAGAATATTAAGCGGTAGAGTTACAGGTGATCTGGACGGAAAGTTAACATCGTATCAATACAACGGGGCAAGCACCGTTGATTGCGGAATAGTCAGTGAACATCTTCAAAACATAGTGTTGGGATTTCAGTCAAGTACAAGCTTTGACACCATATTCTGATCACTGTCCTATCACTCTTAAATTGGCTTGCAGTAATCGTGAAATCATGTACAGCACCAACACACTAAAAGAGCCTCCAAGAACAGAGGCATCTTCGCGATACTGCTTCACCAAGTTTCTTTGGAAGCCAGATTCCAAAGATAAGTTCATAAGTACATTGTCGAGTTTTAATATTCAAAACAGGCTAAAATCTTTTAACGTAGAACACCACAGTTCAATAGATGATGAAATTTCACAGTTCAATCAAATACTAAAATCAGTTGCAGAAATTAGCCTAGTGCCATCACGTAGAAAAACACGTAAAAAGACCAAAAATAACAAACCATGGTATGATAATACTTGCAGACAGTTAAAGAAAGAGCTGCGGAAAGTTGCGAAAAAAATTAATCCCACAGCTCCTCAATCATTGCGACAAGAATAGTTTGTTCTCAAAAAAAAAAAATACAAAAAGTTGGTAAAAAAGATGCATAAAAGATATAAAAATCAACTTTTAGGTGAAATAAACACCTTGAATTCCAAACAAAGCGGAGATTTCTGGAAGCTAATAAACAAAATTCGAAAAAGTGAAACGATTGACGAAAGTTCCGATATTCCACCAGAAGATTGGATAAAGCATTTTGAAAACCTTTTATATGACAAAGAAGAAACTCAGGAATCACACACAGATGTCACTCCCTCCCCCAAATGATCTTGACGAAACTACGCAGTCAGACGAAATTTTAAATGGGCCGATCACCGTGAAAGAAATTCATGATCAAATTTCTAAACTCAAAAATAAAAAAGCGCCCGGTACGGACACTCTTCTAAATGAAAGGCTCAAACATGGACAGTATTATTTCATACCTTCTCTAGAGAGGATATTCAATGACATCATTGAAATTAAACGGGCACCTTCCCGACGGAATGGAAGATAGGTGTCATAAAACCAGTATACAAAAAAAGGTGACAAGAAATGTCCAGCCAATTACAGAGGAATTACTTTAACCAGCTGCTTAGGGAAAATGTTCACATCAATTTTACAAAACCGATTAAATAAGTTTATTGAGCAACACAATATTTTAAATCCAGAACAGTTTGGGTTCAGACCAAACGTCAGAACCACGGATAGTCTATTTATTCAACGCCAACTACTCCATAAATACTTTTGGCTAGCTTTTGATAGTGTATGGCAATTCGGTATGATCCAGAAATTACACAAATACGGAATTCAAGGAAAATTCCTGAATATCATAAAGTCCATGTATTCCTCAATTAAGAGTTGTGTTAAAATTGACCAGAGCACACTTACAGGCCTATTTTCCTGCAACAAGGGGATAAGGCAAGGTGATGGTTTAAGTCCAGTTTTGGTTTGTTTATTTATGAATGATTTACCGCAATATTTTAAACAAAACAACTGCCCAGGTGTGGTGTTAGGAAATAAATCTCTTAAGAGGGAATGTCCACTAGGACCGAGCCATATCAAAAATATGTGGCACATGATGAAAAATCAAAATTTTTCATATTCTTCCCAGAGATAGCCTATGGTAAGCCTAGAAACGTGGTGTGATTTTTTTCGTGAAATATCTTTTTAAACCGCCAAAAATTCAAAAATCCGTCACGGTACCAAGTCTGGTCAAAAACATGCAAAATTCAGTGACTAATACCTTATCATAAACTTCGCTCTGTTTAATCCGCATCAAGATAACACTCCATTTTGAGCCTGGAAATGTATTTTTGAGGAGTTTGCAAGTCTTTTGAGGCCAATTATACTTCTGTGGGTTAATTTTCAAGGCCACGACGAGCCGCTTAAAATCACTAAAATTCGCTTCCTAAAAATTCTTAATCATGCACAACTTTTCAATCGGCAAATTCGCTACCCGGTAAAACACCAAAACACCTAAGATTTTAATGTTTCGAAAGACGAAATGTCAGTGTAAAACCTGGTATAAAAATTATATTCGGGCTTTACATCAGCGCTGAGTACTAACGCTCTCAAAACATACTTGTCCAATACTCCAACAAATTTATGCATAGAATTGTATTGCATTCTATTGTATTGCGTCGTTCTCAATTGTATTGTATTGTTAATCTATTGTTATGTGGATATAATACAATACAATGCTATGCATAAATTTGTCGGAGTATTGGACAACCCTCTCTCAAAATCGTGATAATCACAACACTGACCTGCTAGAAACGAAAACAGTAGGCAAGTGCCTGGGACTAGTTATAAATCAAAAGGAACCTGAAAATGTCTTCCTGACATTTCGGTATCTGGACTTAGACTATGGCAGAAAAGTCATGTTTAAGCTTACCTCCTGTGAGACATTACATTCAAACGTTAAGTACTGGTGTATTCAGAGTCCTACACGCACGATAATCATTGCGGTCCCTGGAGTTCGGTGAAGTATATCATCTTCTCATTGACATTCAACCAATGAATCCGAGAAAATCTAGCACATTTCTATCCCTTGTTCTAAAACAGCAATCCATAAAAGTAGTGAAGCCTTCTAGCGTCAGTCCCTTGCTTGTGAAGAGAAAAGCTTATGCTTTGTTTTCGTCGAGATGTAAATATGGCGTCCGATGTTGACTTCATTTCTATGTCACGTAATATTCAATTGATAGGATTTTGTCACGCATTGCCAAAAAACTGAACACACGTTCAAAGCAAACAATTTTAATTTGAAAGCAATGAGAACATACCTCTGCGACCCTTCACGCGGAAAGCAATACGGAAAACTTTAAAGAATCCGAACGTGAACCGTAAAATATCACAGGGCCAGAAATCGCACGAAAATTGCTCAAATTGAATGAGTGTCTAACGAAAAGAACTTGTTGTTTAGCGGGGCTGTCTAACGAAAAGATATCGTACAATTCAATCATAGGCAATGAAAAGAAGTCAAAGTGCGACAATAGACTAGTGCCTATACAGCCGCAATAACGTTTAATTTTTATCCCATCTGCAGCATTATGTGCAGTTTCCTCTTCAATGATTTTAATAAGGAAAACAAAACTAGTGCTTATTTGTTTTAAACAAGTTCATTTTCGATCATTTTCCAATGCAGTCGTGGGTTTTTCAATGCATATCACACTTTGTGCTATAAATTATTTCTTTATATTTCCATACAGTCACTCTTTTTACGTTATTTTGTGGTCTTACGTTTCAGCGTCTGAGTTCTGCAAAAAAACTTTCATGCAATGATTTCAAACAGAAAAAAAAGACTGATGTGATGTAATCCATGTGCTAAAACTACTCGTGCATTTCTCTCAGAACATAACCTTTTTAACCTAGATAAACCTTTTTAACCTAGCGGTGTAAAGCCCATCGATTGCGTGCTTTGTGTCACGCGCCACGCGGGAAGTGACAAAACTGATAAAATTGTGACGTACTGAGCGTACAAAAAAACAAAAAAAAGTTTTTCCTTCTACGTCGTTTCATTGCAAAACAAATAGGGAGTTTACGAAACCACGACGACGACGGCAACGGGGACGTCACGGAACAAAAGGTTTAATGAGCAGAACAATAGCTGCGCACGTGCGTTATAATTCTTGGTACATTTCTTTGCCGTCCTCTGCAAGACGACGACATGAAATGACCAAATTTTGCGTCGTCTAGAGAACGTGAGCCACGACGGCTAAATTTTTAATTTTTAATTTCAAATTTACCGCTGTGTTCCGGATTTAGTTTTGCGATAGTTTTGACAGTGATATACTAAGTAAATGACTTTAGAGTATCGTGAAATTCGTAGGTAAAATATAAATTCACTTTTTAATCGACGTCGTCCTCGCCGTCGCCGTCGTGTTTCGTAAACTCCCTATTAGGGACCTTACGCTAAACACAACGGCAACGGCAACGAGAACGTCACCAAACAAAAGGTTTAATGAGCAGAACAATAGCTGTGCACGTGCGTTATAATCCTTGGTACATTTCTTTGCCGTCCTCTGCAAAACAACAACGTGAAATGACCAATTTCCAAGTCTTTTGACAACGGGACCAGCTACGGCTAATTTTTCGTATTTCTATTTCGAACTGAACGCATTCGTAGCCTATTTAGCAGGGGCAAGTTTTAATAACGCTAAACACACTGGATAGAACTAAGTAAATGCGAAATTCCAAAGTAAAATATAGACACACTTTTTAATAGGCGTCGTCGTTGCCGTCGCCGTCGTATATGCGTAAGGTCCCTATTATCTAGAAGACGGAGACGTTTCATGGTATGCATTTAGTTTTTCAGCTTTTGATAAAAGTTTATCTCTATGACGAGATGAATCCCACAGAGGCATGGTTTGTTTTCGTATCATACTTAAGTATGCAGCAGCTCATAACGTTTTGCACATTTTTCAGAATTTCTCCTTTGATGGATAAAGATTAGTTTTTGGTTTTAAGTAGAGTTAAGCCCCGGCCAAACGATCGCAACATTTCAACACAACATATCCCAACATTTTTGTCCCAGCATTTGCAAGCCCAAACGATCGCAACATTTCAACGCAACATATCGCAACACTGTTGGGCGCAACATGTTGCGCGCGTTTGGCCACCCTGTTGCGACGTGTTGCGACATGTTGGGTGTTGAAACTGATAAAATTGTCACGTACTGAGTGTACAAAAAAACAAATTATGTTTTCCTTCTACGTCGTTTCATTGCCAAAAATATATCTAGAAGACGGAGACGTTTCATGGTGTGAATTTAGTCTTTCAACTTTTTGAGAGAAGTTTATCTCTATGACGAGAGGAATCCCACAGAGGCATGGTTTGTTTTCGTATCGTACTTATGTACGCAGCAGCTCATAACGCCCCGGCCAAACGATCGCAAGACTTCAACACAACATATCCCAACATTGTTGGTCCAGCATTTGTAAGCTCCGGCCAAACGATCACAACATTTCAACGCAACATATCGCAACATTGTTGGACGCAACATGTTGCGCGCGTTTGGCCACGTGTTGCGACATGTTGGGTGTTGAAAATCGAACTAGTGCGCATGCCCGAGCACAACATTGTCGCACGAACCTGGCCAAACGACTACAACATCATGTAACATCCACAAATGTTGCGTGAAAAATTTGACCATTTTCAAATTTGAGCCAACAACACCCAACAGTTTGCCAGTACCCATTTATACACCTGGATGGAGAGAGGCACTGTGAGAGTAAAGTGACCTGCCCAAGAACACAACGCAATGCGGCCCCAGGCCAGGGCTCTTATGCATGACCGCCCAAAACCAGAAAAAAGCCTCATTTGTAAACATTTGAGAAGGGCTACTCAATCTGTAATGAGGAAATAACCGGATCCTAGGGTCAAAGGCTTTTACTCAAATTCAAACTCAAACTCAGTTTATTATTATTATATGTTAAATTTTTTTACAAGTGGTAATGCATGGCGAGGTGACCTCTAGAAACCACCAGGCTTACCGGTGAAAATAATTTATTAGCTATATTTCTGATGGAAATAATGGCAATGTAACCAGATTTAACACACAGTTAGGTTTTTAATGTCCAGAACATTTTAAAGTAGAATTGGTACTGCTGACGAGTCACGTGACATGTCATGTGACGTTTAGCGGAAAAAGCCATTATTTGAGAAATTGGTGGCGGTGTCACAGTGATATGTGTATCCCCGTGATATGTATATCCCCGCACACATATCACTAGTGATATGTGTATCCCCTGCAAAATGGCGGCCAGTGATATGTGTATCCCCCACCCCCCTCCCGTTTACTTTTAAAAATAATAATAACCTCCTCAGTTGAAAGCGCTCTCGTCGTCGTCCGGTCGCTTACGGACGAACGAAACCCAAACAGACTCAATTTCTACAGTTGAAAAAAGTTTGGTATGCGTTATTAATCTGCTGTTGGAATTGTGTTCTTGATCCTAACTGGTGCTCTGCGAGCAGGATGTAATGAATTTAAACTTGATTACCAAATGGATCTGGATATCAAAGATATATTTCATATTTGACTTTCACGGCATGGGATTTCTAGGATGATATTCATTGCGCTGTGCATTCTCACTCCTCGAGTAACGCATATTCTCAACTGGTCATCGCTTAGCGCTTTTCACATCTGAATTATTCAAGGAGTGAAACATTTACCACTGCTTCAACCCGCTCGCCATAAAATAATTAGTGATTCAGTCGTGACTTTTCACTTCGACCTTTTGTAAGTTATGTTAAATCTCAAGCTGTCATATTGCTAAAGTGCGAATATTGTTAGCAAGTTTCATAATAATCGAAGTTTATTCTTGGGTAGACAACCTAGATAACGGCTGTCTTCATCAGGGGATACACATATCACTGCACCACGTACTAATTAGTGATATGTGTATCCCCTACAGACGGTCAGACGATGAAACTTCAGAAATTCCAAGCCGAAAGAATATTAAATATCAGGTGTGAATATTTCTAGCAAGCCCGCAGTTTTGACAACACAAATGCAATAAGCATTTTTTTGTTGTCGGGGTAGACAGCCAATATAAGAGCTGTGTCCACGGGCATACACATATCGCTGCACCATGATAGTGTCTATCCCTTGCACGCGATTTCAGTTTAGATGTTTCAAACTCCGCAAATCCTAACCTGGGTATAAACGTCGTGACGGTCGCGAATGTACAGCCAGCAAGTCTCAGTAATAATTGGCCTTTTGTGATCAGGTAGATAGCCAATCTAAAGGCTGTGTTTAGGGAATACTGACCGTAAATATCACTGCGCCATAAAATCAGTTATAGTAAAATGTGTATCTCCTACTCAAAGTTTGAGTCAGCCGGATATACAATCGAGTCGTTGGAACTCAATCTAAATTCTAAACTAAACTATCTACTGAACTCAATCTAAACTTCTTAGTCGACTGCTTAAAGTCATTTCTGATTTAGTGTCTTACTCTCAACAGCGCTCACTAGAACCTCGCAACGTCTTGCGGAATATATAATGCCTAGGCGCATCATTGTTTTGTGTATCCCCACTGGGGATACACATATCACTAGTGATATGTGTGCGGGGATACACATATCACTGTGTCAGCGGACTTTAGTAATATCATCCTGCAAAAACGCGTTTTAGATTCAGGCCAATTATTTTCATGCTCTCGCATGGGGAATGGCTGTCTCTATTTTCACAGAAAAATTTATAGGGTAAAAGGTCGTTTATTCAACAAAACTCGACTTTTGATCATTGATCATATCTTCCAAAAACGAAATCAAGGAAGATCATTCCAGACGTAGAAAGGTAGATAATTTTAATTTGCATCGAAAACGCTCATTTATTGATCAATAGACTGAAAATTCGCCACCAATTCGCCGATTCACCAAATTTTCACAAACTGATCACGTGACATGCCAAGTGGTCAAAATAATACGTTAAGGCAAGGCAGGACGTCGAGTTTTATAATCAGGGAAAAGTTCACCTTGGTAAAACAGAAATATACCTGTCCAACCATATTTCTACTTTACATTCCTGACCCAGGCCTTAAACTGCTGGAGTCATGATTGTAAACAAAATACCCAATGCCAAGCCACGGTGAAAAACACATCCTATTTCAGTCCAATGTCTATAAAATTGACATCTTTTTCAGACATAAAAAGCCCAAAAGCCATACCCTTTGGAGCCGCCCATACCTCTGATAGCCCATATATATAGCGCAGTAATCCCAACCCCTCCCACTCCCGAGCCCAGAACACATAAAAGCACAGTTTGCTTTGAACTTTCTATTTATTATTCTTTAAACCATTTTTGGCAATGCGTGACAAAATCCTTTCAAGTGACTATTGCGTGTGGGCAACATGCGTGAGGAAAACAGCACAAGAGTGTTTTGTTTTAGGGGTACGTTCTCATAGCTTTCAAATTAAAATTGTTTACTTTTGGCAATGCGTCACAAAATCCTATCGATTGACATGACAATGAAGTCGACATCGGACGCCATATTTACATTTCGACGAGAACAGAACATAAGCTTTTCTCTTTACAAGGAAGATACTGACGCTAGAAGGCTTCACTACTTTTATGGACTGCTTTTTAAGAACAAGGGCTAGCAATGTGGTTAGGAATGAGGTGGATTATCTCGGAGGCATCGATTGAATGTCAGTGAGGAGGATGTACTTTGTCGAACCCCACTCATCGCAATGGTTATCGTGTAGGATTCTGAATACGCCAGCACTTAATATTTGAATGTAATCACAGAAGGTGAGCTAAACATGACTTTTCTACCATAGTTAAGTCTAAATACCGAGGAAATCAAATTCAAGAAGACATTTTCAGGTTCCTTTTGATGCTCTGGTTACAGGCACTTGTCTATTGTTTTCGTTTCTAGCAGGTCAGTGTTGTGATTATCACGATTTTGAGAGCTTTAGTACTCAGCGCTGATGTAAAGCCCGAAAATAATTTTTATACCAGGTTTTACACTGACATTTCGTCTTTTGAAACGTTAAAATCTTGGGTGCTTTGGTATTTTACCGGGTAGCGAATTTTAGTGATTTTAAGCGGCTCGTCGTGGCCTTGAAAATTAACCCACAGAAGTATAATTGGCCTCAAAAGACTTGTAAACTCCTCATAATAAATTTCCAGGCTCAAAATGGAGTGCTATTTTGATGCGGATTAAACAGAGCGAAGTTTAGGGGGGTATTAGTCACTGAATTTTGCATGTTTTTGACCAGACTTGGGACCGTAACGGGTTTTTGAATTTTTGGCGGTTTAAAAAAATATTTCAAGAAAAAAAAGTCGCATCACGTTTCTAGGCTTACCATAGGCTATCTCTGGGAAGAATATGAAAAATTTTGATTTTTCATCCTGTGCCACGACTGGCTCAATGATAGTGGTTATTCCCTCTTAATTGCTTAATGTATGCAGATGATTTGCTAGTAATCAGCCCCTCTCCAGAATGGCTGCAACAATCGCTTGATGTGATTCATAAACATGCTCAAGATTGGAAGCTCAAAGTTAATACCAAAAAGTCAAACATAATTATATGTAGTGGTAACGGACAAAACAAGAACGAGGTAAATTTTAAATATGAGAATGAAACTTTACAAATTATTGAGAAACAATCATATTTAGGTATAGAAATGACATCATCGTGTCGTTACACGTATGCAAGAGAAATTCTTAGCAAAAAAGCCATCAAAGTTCTCTCGATAATAAATCGATCCTTCTCTAATACGGATGTAGCGACAATTGCGATTAAGAACAAACTCTTTAATGGCCTGGTTAAACCCGTGTTACTTTACCCATGCGAAATTTGGGGCCGGAACTACTATTACACAAAACACCTTTTGATAAAAGTACAATTGAACAAGTTCATATAAAGTTTTGTAAACAGTCATTAAACGTTCCATGGTATACAGAAAATATTGGCTGCAGAGCAGAGCTTGGGCGGTACCCTTTAAGCATCGACATAAAAACATCAATCTGCAGCTACTAGCAAAGATTGAAGCATTCCACTAACAACGTGTTGTTGCGCGAAGCATTTCAATATGCAAACAAAAAATACACCTTTCTTCAACATTCAACAAAATGAAGAAATCAAAAAAAGTGTAAAGTAAAAGAACCAGTAACCCAGCAACACATCAAGAATGCACGATTAGTTATAATGAAAACCCTCAGGGATCAATATTTACAGAACTGGCTTGAAACCCAGAATAGGTCACCAACAAATTCTAGAGAAAAATTCACACACAGGGAATCAAAAATAATTATCAATTTGAAAACTACTGGACATTAATTACAAAGCCAGCACATAGAATTAGCCTAACAAGGCTTAGATTAGGATGTCATGCACTACGAATACAAACTGGTAAATACGAAAATAGAGGAGCATTAATCCCAGTAGAAGAACGCACATGTTTAGTATGCAAAGAAGATTGCATAGAACATGAACAGCATTTCTGGATGTATTGTCGGGGGTATACCACATTAAGACGTGAGCTGCACTCACATATTTCAAACGTTGACACACATTACAACAGTTTAAATGATAACGAGAAGACAAGGTATTTACTTAGAGCGGAAAACACGATTACATCTAAAATAATAGGAAAATATATCCACTTAATGTTTAAAAAAAGGAAAGAGATTCTTGATTCACAACTGTAATAAGCGCTATAAATTTTCTTATTAATTGTATGCGGCCGATGGTAAACATCAGTTTGCATTTTATTAGTTAAGGTTCAAACCTTTGTTGTATTTAGACCAATACCTCCCTTTGGAGAGTAAGGCGCAATAAAGAGTACTATTACTATTACTATTACTATTACTAATACTATTACTATTACTATTACTATTACTATTACTATTACTATTACTATTACTATTACTATTACTATTACTATTACTATTACTATTACTATTACTATTACTATTACTATTACTATTACTATTACTATTACTATTACTATTACTATTACTATTACTATTACTATTACTATTACTATTACTATTACTATTACTATTACTATTACTATTACTATTACTATTACTATTACTATTACTATTACTATTACTATTACTATTACTATTACTATTACTATTACTATTACTATTACTATTACTATTACTCACTCACTCACTCACTCACTCACTCACTCACCCACTCACTCAATCACTCACTCACTCACTCGACTTAGTACTACGGCCAACTTGAAGGCTAAATTTCATGAACGTTTGACTCGTCCACGCAGCGTTATTAAAATATGACGAAGAGACGAAATTTGTTTGCTGGAAAGTTACTTGAAAATGAGTAAATCTCATGCTAATGTGGTAAGCTTTAATGAGAATGTGTCTTATTTGGCGACCTTAATGAACTTATATGAGCGAAACGAACAACTTTTTTATGAACAAACTGACAGCTATTGAACTGACAAGGCAAACATTGGCTCCGCTATATAACATTAACCTGAAGATGGCTGGTCTCTACTGGTCTGATAACCCGAACTATTGTTATAAATATAACACGTTGTGTCAGTCTTGCAGTAGTCTTTGACTTAATATCGTTTTACTTTTCAAGTTTGGCTGATTAAATCTCCTGTAAGATCCAGCATTTAATCAAGTAGGATCTTTGTTCAAGGCTTTGCATTTTGTTTTTTTGATCTCGAGTTCACCGCACATTCAACCGGCATCGAGTGAAGTTTAGATTTAAGTTGTGTTCTCCATACTTGTTTTGTTTTTTCAAGTACATTTCAGAGGCGGATCTAGACTTTGAGCTAAGGTGGGGGCCCGGTTGCATTTTACTTGCCCAATCGGCTTTTCTTCCCTCAGTCATTTCTTCTTTTTCTACCCAAAATAAGGTGGGGGCCCGGACCCTCCGGGCCCCTCCCCTAGATAATTCCCAAATGCTGTCTTTAGTTTACATTTTCGCTTCCTGATTGTAAAGATAGCAAGGGGAAAAAGACCCCTGTGAGCTTGTTGGCCAACATATGTTTTAGATCAACCCAGAAAATGCTCTCTTCAGAGGCTAATAATTTTGATGTATTTTACGTGCAATATGTATAGAGACAAATGGTTCCGCATTGAATAAGAAGTGTTGTCCAGCCTTGAGTGACATGCAGTGAGAAAGGTCTGCTCTCCCAAAAAGGAAAACATCCTTAAATGCATGCAGATTTTCCCACCAGACAGACTAGCAGAAACTTCTGGGTGGTGGTAAAGAGCGGGGTGGGAAGTACTCTGATCATGTTTGGGCAGGAGTGTCCAATGTGACCCAAGAACCCTTAGCTTTTACCACTCCATGTTCAGCTACAGGTCTACTACACTAGCTATTTTTTAATATGTGTGCAACAAAGGCCAACTAAAAATCCTATGCTATATAAGATATGTGCGACCTTGCATGGTACGAACACAGCTTGTTTTAGCAGCCTTTAATAATGCACCAATAATTGCAAGTTTGCCAACATGTTTCATCTCTAGATAACTCAATCCACGAGTTTGGCCATAGGTGTCCTTTGATTTCCCCTACAAGGACAGGCTTAACCGCTTTCTTGAGTCTAAGGTTGTATACAAGGCTAGCTGCTGGGACTGTGATTACTTTTACATAGGTAAAACGAAACGTCGTTTACACGACAGAAAAACTGAACATTTCAAAGCACTCAGGAAGAGTTGTCAAGCACCAGCCATTGCGGATCACATTACCTCAACACGACAAAATATCAAATGGGACCATATTGAAATTTAAGCAACCGGGCGTTCTGATATTCATTGTAGAATTAAAGAATCATTATTTTAAAACCTTCTTTAAACGAAAATGTGGGCAGCGAGAAACTTTTACTTTAATAGCCTTTTATATATTGTCCAGCAGACTTTTAATAATAGGATTTTATATTATCAGATTTTTCACAATTGTCTTAATTAGGTTCCAGTCTTTCTCTTAAGCATTTAAGTATCTTGTTGTATTATCCAATCGTCACTTCTGAGGATGTATGTTGAGGCATACGAAACGTTAAGTCAGTAATCAAAGTTTTTTACAACATGCGTTGTTTTGCCATGTTTGTAACCGCTGTTTGTATATTATTTCCTTTAAAGTTGAAATGGCCGAAGAATCCAAATTTTAGTCTAACAGGTTCCTTTCTTTCAGGTTCTTAGTTGCGGGGTTTTTTGTAATTCAGTGAGCCTTACCGCTGAATCACATTGCGCTTTGTATTTAACTGGTCCTAGAAGTGACTTGGATGCGCCATGAGATTTGCAAAAATATCATGATTGGGGATTGGAAAAAAATAGGCTACCTACACATACATACATACACTTTATTGAGTATCCCTGAAAAGGGCTTTTCAGCATCAATATTAAAATATTAAAATTAAATAGATAACTAAAATAATTATTTAATTAACTATGTACAACGATGACAAATTACTATATACAAAAAAGATCCTAATCAAATCTATTTCATGTTACTAATCAATTCATTAATTAAACGTCTCTTAAAAACCTTAGTGTTCGTGATTTCCCCCAAGTCTTTACTTAAATTGTTCCATACTTTTACGCCACGATAATAAAAGGCGCGTTGGCCAGCATTGATTCTACCGGATGGAATATTGAGACTATCTCTATATCTCGTCTGTCTTTCATGAATAGAGTAGCTCTAGTTGAAAATTTATCTGACAAATAACTAGGTGACAGTCCTTTGAGACATTTGTGTATCATAACTGCGTCGTTGACCATAAGTCTTTGTTTGACATTTAGCCATCGGAGTGATCTTAGACCTGCAGAGATATGGTCATATTTGCGGAGTCCCAAGATAATCGTTGCTGCAAAGTTTTGAACAAGCTGCATGTTGTTACCTGCATGTTTCCTCCTAACCACAGGCCTTTGAGCGCGTCTGTTGTTGTTTACTTGCATAAAATGGC
>OX393570.1:21052837-21160337 GCA_947652115.1 Blastomussa wellsi | reverse complement strand
AGACGGGCGGTTCAGTGAGTGGACCATTAGATTAGTGAGAGATGTATGTATGTCTCACCAATCAGATTGGATCTACTATTAAACACCAATCAGTCATTATATAGGGCTTTGAATTAAATTAATAATTAATTTTTGCGTCGGGTATGTTATGGACGGGCGGTTCAGTGAGTGGATCATGCGGTTCAGTGAGTGGATCATTGGAATCAATCATTATATAGGGCTTTGAATTAAATGAGGGTTAGCCGCTCTACTACTAATGTTGATGTGTTGCTATGATAGGAACAATTGTATTTAAGGGAGTGGAATGCACTAGTGGGAATCAGAATGTGAAGAGGTTGTGACCAGGTTCGAATCGTTTGCGTGTTGTAGTGAAACCTAAATGAAACTTAATCTTTTCTCGTCAATGTTATCAGGCTTTTGCGCTTTATCACATTAACAGCCAGCACGAATTGTAGTAGACGAAAAAGAAAATGTCTTGTTTAAGATAACTTAAGTGAGGTATATGAAGTCTTAGGAGTTCTATGATTGTATTAAGTACGAGGACGTTGGTGATTAAATAATAAAGAATGAGGTGAATTGACGTATGTTGCCGGTTTTGATTTTTAGTCCGGTTTCACTGTCGTTTTGGAGAGGATTGTGACAGTTACATAATATGCATTGAGTTGCTTCAGTGTAATGGTGGCTAGTTATGAACGAGACGAGTTTTGCGTTTTGAAGAAGTTCATGAGTCAATAGTAAACAAATGGGAAGAGACATTTTATGTCAGGTTACAAAGGGTAACTTGATAATTTTTGTTTATCAAACCAGTGAATTCAATTAGAGGTCACGGATCGTCGCTTCTAGTTCAAAGGACATATTTTAGGGGAGACGACACTATTTAGATTTGAAACAGTTTTAACGCTCTTGTACGCAAATTAATTAACTGTAACGAGATATTTTTATTTTTAGTTACAAAGGGTGATTTGGCACCCTTGTCTTTCACAAGGGAGTAAATCAATTAGAGGTGATGAATCGTGAGCACTTGTTTCCCCCGAGATGTTTGCTATTTAGTTTTAGAAATGGTAACTTGACACTTCTGTTTTTCACAAGTGAGTAAATTCAATTAGAGCTGACGAATCGTAAACACTTGTTTTCCTAAAGTTATACAACATGATTTCCTTTTTTTCTCGAAAACTAGAGGGCGATGTGCTTTTTCTTCACTGCTGGAGATAAATATCTAAATTCAATTATACGTTGACTAGTAAAATCGTGATAATCTCACTTCTCACGGGAACGTTTGTAACATGATACTTTTGCTTTTCTCGTAAAGTTATACCCTTGCATACGGCAGCTGCGCCCGCAGTATGAGCAGCAGTCAAAAATTAGTTGTCCTAACGAAACGACACGATAATAGCCTTTCTCTTCGCAATTAACAAAACTAAAGACAGTGACTAAGTTGCTGTGGCCTCTACTAGTAGTTAACTTGAGAATTCCGGGTTCAATTTGACGAGGGAAAGCATATTTTGTTCAAAATAACACAACGATTGGCCTACCTGATGACACTCGACGAACTACTAGCGAGGTGCCATGCCGAACGCCGGTGGTCCATTTTTGGCGCCAAATTAACAGCTTCCAGGCACAATTTTTTTATATTTTTCACTTTTTACAATCTGATATGGTTTTGAAATTGCAAGTCCCTTTTTGTGCATATTTAATGCCATTTCCAGTGAGAAAAGAGGTTTGATTTCAGTGCCTTTCCTGACTTGTTAACTTGACGTCAGGAACTCAACTTTTCCCGCCCGCTGAATGCTGATTGGTCAATTCAAATTTCCCGCGCGCCAGCCGTATGCAAGGACAACACGATCCCCTCTTTTCTCGAAAACTCAAGAGCGATGTGCTTTTTATTCACTGCTGGAGATAAATATCTAGGAAAATATGGAAGAAGAACGATTTTTTCAAAACAGTAATTATCATTTCACAGATAAACAAAAACAAATCTAATCATCAGATAATCACATCTGACAGGTCGAGTCACGGAACAGCACGTTCTTATTCAGTTGCCACCTTTGGCGTCAAAAACCACTTCAAATTATGAAAGACCTTTCAGCGAGAACTTACTGTACGAACTATAGAATGTGTGCACGTGACGTCATCAAGTTCTCAAATCCAAAACTAAAAAGCCACTTAAGGTTTTATCCTCATTAGGCATAAGAGGTACCAAATTTATAGCTGTTTACAACTTTCTAGCTCAATAGCATCCTTCGTTTGGGAACAAGCGCATTTTGAACTTCGAAGTTATGGCGGTGCGTGACATAACCCTACGATCGCGTTTGTCGAAAAATATACTCTTATCTCGAAATTTTTAGCCATTTTAGGAGTTTAAGTATCAGGAAAAGTACTTTTGTAAATATTTTTGGTTCGGTTCAGATAATCAGTCGACTAAATAGCCAAAGTAAGTTCCAGATGTTTACACTATTTACCGGCGGCCATGTTGGAGGACTACAGAGGTCCTCCAACATGGCGACGCCATACTGCGGCACATTTCGACGAATATCTCAACTTTGGGAGAACGCACACACCTTAAACTTGGGTAACTGGTCTCTTTCTTTGTCGTTTACAATATCTCAATTTCTTGACTTTATCCAACGCACGGTTTTTGATTTTATTTTTTATTGCGTGACACTGCACACACTCTATTCAACGACTGACTCTGAAAAGCTGGTACACTAACTTTCAAAAAAATCAAGTCATCAAGTACAGGTGCCTTACAAACGACTTATCCAAGACGAAAACAAAACCGACAAACGGACTTCTGCACAGCGCCGCAAACGATCCCCAGACCGGAAAGGATCCCCAAATTGGACCCCAAATGATCCCCGATGTGGGCCGCAAATGATCCGTTGGAAAACGAGGAATGGCATGGAATTTGTTCCTCGGTTTGTGGTTTCAATTTTTAACATAAACAGAAGCAGGTCATTACTAACCATATTTAGTATATACACACTCAGTGATCTTGGTGTTTTAAGCAATCTGATTGGTTCGCTATCTCTGGCTAATGAGCATTATGAACCCCCTACCGAGTGAATAATGCGTAAGCCAAACAAAAACAAAATGGCGGGTGTAAACTCGCGTTTCGCCAGTGTTTCGGAATCGATTTTTAATGGTTTCCTTCTAAAAATGTTGTTGAGATCACTGAGTGTGTATATACTAAAACAATTATTCTTCTCAATCTTGGTGAATAGTGGAAGAATATTTACCGAGCCTCGATTTCAAAGAATAATTGTTAAATATTCTATATGGATATACTGAAATCCCATGATAAAGCTGGTTCTTGAGATAATTACCGTAAAAGCTCTGCGGAATGCCTTGCAATCGGCCTTAATTTTCATGACGATTTAACCGAAGCGAAAATTGCGAACGAACTAACAGTGTTAGTTCAGTCACTCAATATCCAACTAAGTCGTGGGCATAGGGCGGAGCAGGGCATAGGGCGGGGATTTGAAATTTTCCGAAAAATTGCATTGACTACTTGCACAAACCCATAATGCAATCTGTTTTGAGGGTTCTTTGCATAAAATCAACACAAGTTCTTTACTTTTGGGACTGTATCATGCTTCAGTGAACAGAATATCCATTGTTTTAATGCAAATAACCCCCCAAAACAGATTGCATTATGGGATAGCGCAAGTAGTCAATGCTCTCAAATTCCCTACCCCCCGGGTAAAAATGTGAGGTCAAATTTAACTGAAATTCCCCACCCCGGGAAATGATTTGTGGTCACGGGCACGAAAAAAATTCAAATATCCCTACCCCGGGGACAGCAAGATAATTCAAATGCCTTATCCCCGGGCCAAAGCGATCAATCAAATCTCCGCCCTATAGACGCTTGGTTGAATTTTGTATCTCATGCAGGAATACTTCTTAAGTCTGAGAATCTTACACGAAAGCAGCTTACGGCTGCCATTCTGCTTCTAGTTTGTAATGATATGCGGTTTTTTGGTTTTTCGCATTTTTCCCACGGGTAATGAAGGTAAGTGTTCGATCGCTCTACATACTATAGACCTTAGTTGTGTTTTTGATACCTTAGTTGTGCTCTTTTAGACCTCAGTTGTGTTTTTTAGCCCTTAGTTGTGTTTTCAGACCTTAGTTGTGTTTTTAGACGTAAGTGGTGTTTTTCACACCTCAGTTGTGTTTTTCAGACTTTAATTCTCTTTTTAAGACCATCGTTGTTTTTTTTCAGACCTTAGTTGTGTTTTTACACCTTAGTCGTGTTTTTCAGACCTTAGTTGTGTTTTTAAGACCTGAGTTGTGTTTTTTAGCCCTTACTTTTGTTTTCCAGCCCTTACTTTTGTTTTTCAGCTGTGTTTCGTAGACCTTAGTTGTGTTTTTTTTAGATCTTAGTTGTGCTTTTCAGACCTAAGTTGTGTTTTTTAGACCTTAGTTGTGCTTTTCCAGACCTTAGTTGTGTTTTTAGCCATTAGTTGTGTTTTTCAGACCTTCATTGTGTTTTTCAGACTTAAGATATCTCTATTTCGGACCTTAGTTGTTTTTTTTTTCAGACCTTAGGTGTGTTTTAATTCACCTTAGTTGTGTTTATCACACCTTAGTTGTGCTTTTCCAGACCTTAGTTGTGTTTTTAGCCATTAGTTGTGTTTTTCAGACCTTGTGTTTTCAGACTTAAGATATCTCTTTTTCGGACCTTAGTTGTTGTTGGGTTTTTTTCATACCTTAGGTGTGTTTTACTTCACCTTAGTTGTGTTTATCACACCTTAGGTGTGTTTTTCTTCACCTTAGTTGTGTTTTTTAGACTTTAGTTGTGTTTTTCAGGCCTTACTTGTGTCTTTCAGAGACTATTTGTGTTTTTTAGACCTCTGTTGTGTTTTGTAATCCATAGCTGTGTTTCATAGACCTAAGTTGTGTTTTTTAGACATTAGTTGTGTTTTTCACATCTTAGTTGTGTTTTTGAGTTCTTAGTTGTGTATTTAGATTTTAGTTGTGGTTTTTAGCCCTTAGTTGTGTTAGAGATCTTAGTCGTGTTTTTCAGACTTTCGTTGTGTTTTTTAGACCTTAGTTGTACTATTTAGACCTTAGTTGTTGTTTTTTTAGGATTAGTTTTGTTTTTTAGACATTAGTTGCGTTTTTCTGCTCTTAATTTTGTTTTTCAGAGGTTAGTTGGGTTTTTCATCTCTCAGTTGCGTTTTTCAGAACTTTGTTGTGCTTTTTAGCCCTTACTTGTGTTTTTTAGCCCATATCTGTTTTTCTTGACCTTACTTGTGTTTTTTATACCTTAGTTGTGTTTTTCAGAGACTAGTTGTTTTTTTCAGACCTTAGTTGTGTTTTTGAGATTGTAGTTTTGTTTTTTAGACCTTAGTTGTGGTTTTTAGCCCTTAGTTGTGTTTTTTAGGCCTTAGTTGTGTTTTTTAGGCCTTAGTTGTGTTTTTTAGCCCTTAGTTGTGGTTTTTAGCCCTTAGTTGTGTTTTTTAGGCCTTAGTTGTGTTTTTTAGCCCTTAGTTGTGTTTTTTTAGCCCTTAGTTGAATTTTTAGCAATTAGTTGTGTCTTTTAGACATTAGTTGTGTTTATCAGACCTTAGTTTTTCTTAGACCTTAGTTCTGTTTCTTAGCTATCAGTCGTTTTTTTTAGAGGTAAGCTCTGTTTCTCAGGTCTTGAATGTGTTTGTAGCCCTTACGTCTGTTGTTTAGCCCTGACTTCTTTTTTTAGCCCTTAGTTTGTGTTTCTTAGACCTCTGTTCTGTTTTTCCAGAGGTTAGCTGTGTTTTTAAACCTTAGTTGTGATTTTTAGCCATTAGTCTTGATTTTTAGACGCTAGTTGTGTTTTTCAGACCTTAGTTGTGTTTTTCAGACCTTAGTTGTACTTTTTAGGCCTTAGTTATGTTTTTCAGACCTTATTAGTTGTGTTTTTAGTTGTGTTTTCGATACCTTAATTGTGTTTGTCAGACCTTAGTTGTGTTTTTGAGATCTTAATGTGATGTTTAGACCTTAGTTGTGTTTTTGTTGTGTAATCGTGCTTCCCGCATTTTGATGTCTGCAAGCTACGATAGTGATTTAGATGAGGTGTTCCGGGCATTAAGGTGGCGTAAACTCTGTCATCAAAGATTAGAAAAGAAATCTATCATGATGTATAAGACTTTACATGGGATGACACCAGAATATTTACGATCACAATTCGTTTATCGCGACAACGCGACTGTTTATCGTTTGAGGAATACCGAAAACAAACTAGTTCTTCCACAACCTCGCACTGATTACCTGAAGTTTTTCATACAGTGGAGCTCAGTTGTGGAACAACTTACCCACAGAATTAAGACAAGCGACTTCCTTAAGCGTGTTTAAGACAAAACTGAGTCGCCACAGTTTTAAGTAAATTTTTATTATAATTCTTAAGCGAAATTTTTAAGTATACTTTTTGAACACAGTTGTGGAGGGGGACACTCGCGGGGAGGGGGGGGGGGTGTAAAAGAGTGAGGGGGCTATTGGAGCTTTCACGATATTAATTAAATATTAGCAGAAATGTCTGCGCCAACATCACTGCTCTACGCAAGAGCTTCTTCACTGCAGTTCATCTGAGATTGATTAACGCAACTCGTCGCCGTTTTTTTGCGTTGTTTCCTTTTGATTCAGGGTAATGAAGTTCAACAGATCAATACGCGTCACAATTCCAAATATCATCTCTTTGTTATCCAGCGTCCCTTTATCAGTATCTGAAAAGTCAACAACATGTACGTGACACAGAAAGTTAGCTGCTCAAGTTTCAACAGTTAAAGGGGCTCTGTAACGGATGATAAAAATCCTCCTCAATCTTAGCCGTTTCTTCTAAGTTTATGGTTACCTATTATTTCAAGCTTTCCTTTGGTTCGACAGCAATGTGATACAATTACCAGAGATGATTACACACTTACAAAGTCGCTGGCTGTGGACAACAACAGCATAATGATCATGATCAAGTATGCGCGATAGCCTTCCAAGGCTAGCGTCAAGTGTAACCTGGAAAAGAACGATTGAAAACTCTATTTAACAGGGAGTTTCTTTTACTCTCGTGGCTGCGCATTCACAGAGAATTAAAACAATTGTTTGATTGAATTAACTTTAAACGTCTTGGCAATAAGTCAATTTTGCTGTCATGTTACTGCCGTTATAAAGCGCTGGTTAAACGGTAAGTGATAGTTCTCGATGATAGCGGATGATAGCTGAAACATGCGCCCTGTTTGACCACCAACCATCGCGCACTATCGTCAACTATATAACAATTATTCCATGAGCCCGCGTTGGATATGAAGTGATAAAATAACCAACGAGCGCGTAGCGCGAGTTGGTTATAATCACTTCATATCCAACAAGGGCGAATGGAATAATTGTTTTAGTAAATTCTCAAACCGGGTTTTGCCGCCTATTTTTATTTCCACAATTTTACAAAGCGTAAAATAAAAACTTTGGCGCACTATTTTCCATATGACGTAAAACTCCGACTATTGGCTCATAGTCGGAGTTTTTTAGCCAATCAAAAAGCTAGAAATGCAATAGTCGGAGCTGAGAATATACTAAAATTCGTTTTGAACTTGTCGAAATTCTTCATGATAGCCGATGATAGTTTTTCCCGTTTGACACGCGCATGATGGAGTTTATGACAGCTCGCTGGGAAAATAAATTATCATCTACTGTCATGTGATCCGCTTATTTTATAATTCACCAAGCTAGTTTACCACTATTTCCTCCGATTCTCATTGGTCTAAATTAAACACGTGACGCGACAGTGTTCATCCGCGGAGGGCACTATCACTGCATAGTGCCCGCCGGCGGAAAATACCCGGATCGATAGTAGTCGTCCGTCGAAATATTTTTGAAAAAAAACGCGTCTAGTCAAAACGCTTCATATACGATTTGTTGACCTCTTGTTTCACGGAGGTTAGTTAGGAAGCTTTAAAAGTTATTGTCCATGAGGAAATACTTCCCCAAAACCAAGTTCTCGACATCGTATGCGGTTTATTTAAGGTAAGGAATTGAAACTTGTGATTTAGAACACGTTTGAGTTCCATGTGGTCAACATGAAAACGTAAACCACCTAAATAAGCTAATTCCACAAAAAACTCAGAAAGTCAAGAAATTTGAGCAGTTGCTCAGGCTACAGTTCTCTAGCTCCAGTGACAACGAGTATGGCAATAGTCGTTCAAAACACAGCTCAATCACGAAGTCCTCTTGCAGAAAAATCGATAGCACCAGGATGAAATTTGCGGCGGGGCTAAAATGTAGGTCACAGGTTACAGGTTACAGGCCACAGGTCGCAGGTCACAGGTCACAGGTTACAGGTCGCAGGTCAGATTTCACAGTTGCCGTTTTCAGTCTCTTCCTTCATTTTTTAGCGCGTGTATGCGTTTCCAGGTCTTCTCTGCTTAAACTATGTTTTCGTGCAGACTTTCGTGATGCGTCGGGATGAAATCCAGTCATCTTGAAAGTGACCTAGGCAACGCAAATGAACTGGAATAATACTTCAATATTCTTTCTTTTGTTTACTTTCATAGACAATGGATTTTATGCAGACACTCGCTTGGTTTTCAGAAATCGAATTTTGCACAAAAAATGTACCTCACTGTTGTTTTGATGGTTAGCCAACCATGTAAACTGGAACATTCAGTACAATAATTCGAGGAAGAGACTGAAAACAGCAACTGTGAAATATGACCTGCGACCTGCATTTTAGCCCTGCTGCTTCAGTCATCACTAAAATGGCGGCGCTTAACGAGCCAGAGGCGCACGAGAACTTTTCATCTGGTACTGTACTTTTCAAAGCGGCATTTTAAATTTCCAAGGACGGTCAACCTGAAAGATCTCTGAAAGAGGTCTGTTGTTCGTCTGTTCCTTGCACTTGGAAAACTGTAAAAATACTTTGATTTTGGCCAACGTTTGTGTCGCAATTTTAACAGTAACAAACCGGCTTTGTGCATGAATAAATATATGATTGATCAACATTAAGTAGGTTTCTTGTCTGTCTTTCTCGTTTGCTTGCAGAGATATTCAATTTTTTTAAATATGCAAATTAGCTTAGTGTGACGTCATACACTAAACCTAATTCTAATCAAATATGTGAAGCAAGATATCTCAACCAATACATGTGTATCAGAAATGTTTGATTATTGGCACCAAGACTCTACTAGGTGTGTTCTACAATGAGACTATCAATTATGTTAACATGACAACATATTGGGTTCCAGACCTCCACAATATTAAGACCATTTCTAGCTTCTCAGTGCTGCGTCAGCCTAATCTAGGGAGCATATAAGTGTCTTAGGTAAACTACTTGACCTGCATTCATTTTTCTGGGCTGAAATTTGTAAAATACTGAAAACAAGTCCGAGGGTGTGTTGCCATGGTAATACCTTCACAACTATTTGCGTACCAAGTTTCAATGGTTCTGCAGCAAAAAGACCTTTTCATGTTCATCCTTGGTGTGAGAACCTGTGAAACGCACCAGTGACGTAAAACAAAGAACGAACAAGACAACAAAGAACCTCGAAACGATACAGAACACAGAAACAATAGCTCAAAAACAAAAAAGTCACAGGTTCTTACACCGAGGTAAACCCACTTTTCAGCTTCGTTTGTTTGTTGTCCCGTTTCAGACCACGTGATGATACCCGTGAGACTTATTTCTTTCAAACTGAAACACATTCACGCGAAAATGGAAGAATAATTTCCAAATAGACAAAGGAGCAATTCTCGGGAGAGCATCACATGATCTGAAATGGGCAATTTACATACGTCGCTAAAGGTCTATTGATTGAGATAACTCCACTTATATCATCAATACCAAATGGGGTTGAGGAGGTGACGTCTTCATTCCCCTGATTTACGAATTTTTTATCAGTCTTTTTAAACTTAAATATCTCAGAAACCAATAAAGATATTTGAAAACGGTAAATGGTATTTTAAATCTTGCATTGAATTCTGTATGATGCAACTAAAAAAATTTGATTAAAGTAGCACTTTAAGTCTTTCATATATGCCAAAATATTAAATAGAATTGAAGATGCTTGTTTTTCAGTGGTGCACAGAAGAAAATTAGTTGTGAACAATAACGACAATTCTTGGTTTGCAAGTGACGTCATCGACGCCATGTTGGATGACAGAAACAAAAGATTTCTCATTAGCCTCTTTTGTTTGGTCATCGAACATGGCCGCCACGCTCACTGTCATTTCAGTCTCTCGGGATTGGTTGCAAACCGGCAATAGAGTGTTTTTGTCTCAGAACTATTGTTCTGATAGTTGCCCCTTGAAAATTTGATTAACTTAAAACTAGCATATTTGCCAGAGCTCGGGGCAACTGTCAGCTGATAGTTCCGTGACAAAAACAATCTATCTATTCTACCATACACGGCTTGTCACTGACTGACCTTTTTAAAGTTCTTGTAGACAGAGTTGGCAATGGGGCTCTCTGGAGTAATTCTACCAGTTAACATCTGGGAAATTATGTTGCCCAGAGTTACCATTCCCATTACAAACCTAGAAAGGAAAATGAATCAAATCTGAGAAACTTATATAATTACCGGTATGTTGTTAAGTTGTTAAGCATTTTTATTGAAAACGGGCTTTCTGACATGAAAGCAGGTTTTCATTGCATTTTATGGTATTTTTTAATTTGCTCATCATGTGCAAAAGTCCAACTTTGGTGAGAAAGTGACCTATGTCTTTAGCCTTGTTTTGGTTGGCACAGGCATCAATGGGTTAAATTTGACGAAACATAATGACAAATTTAAATAAGCAAATATAAATGAACTAATCTAAAGTTATTTGAATGAAAAAACACAGCATGTTTTAAATCTCACCCTGCTTCACTGACCACAGGAAGCTGATCAAAACCTTCCCTGCAAAGAAATAAAAACATGTTTTAAAAAAATCCCTGCATGGCTCAGACTATGGTATGATTGCATGCTTGAGAAAAATGAAACTGCAAGTACATGTAATTGCTGACAAGTTTTTCTTGTTGAATGTGCAAGCCAATTTAACTAACTCATTTTACAAGATGGCTGATCAAACCACAGGCTTTGATAACTTAATACAATAAGGATTTACAGTCAACTGATCCCACAGACCTTATAATCATGTACAACACATTGCCCTGGCCACAGCTCAAACCAGAGTCCAGCGCAGTAACCATTGGGGCTTGCCCATCCAATGCATGCGTGCAGTCATTGCAAGGTTTAAGCTGCTTTAATGAAGAATAAAGCAAGTGAAGAAAGTTTAAAACAAACCTGTCCATAATGTCGATTGACTGCTGACAGGTGACAGATGGCAAAACAGTCAGAGGGGTTAGAAGGTTGAGGGATGAAACCTTCTTTGTCCATGGTCAGCAGTTAACATTAAAAAACAAGTGACCTCAATGAACTCTAAAAATGAGCCTGTGATATGGTCAAGTGATATTGGTCAGTGGATATCTTACATTAACGTAACATTAACCAGGTCGACTTAAATATGTTGCTGTCGTATGCAGAGTGCACGCGCCCACAAGCCATGCTGCTAGCCATTTTGACCATGAAAAATGAACTACATTGTTCTCTCTTCCAATTCCTGTGGCTATGGAGCTCTGCTGGTGGCCCTTCAGCCCGCCAGAGCTCCACCATAATTTATTCATGTAAATAGCTTCATATATATTCAGGTAACATACCAGAATTTGTTATGGTCACCATTTCTTTCTTTCTCAAGGAACCCATTATCTTCCATCCAGTCATCACTCAAGAATTTTGTCCTGAAAATATCATCATGTGCAATGATACATGTATCTCTAAATTTTGCATTACTCATAGAAAGTTTGCACAATACACAGGATTATAAAATATTTAACCATGCAGAAAATTGGAGAAAATAATTCAAGAACATTTACAAAACAATATCAAAACTTACATGTAGTTCCTGACTGAGTCTGGCAGAAGGACAACACACCTCTTCCCCTCCCCCAGAGTCTGTGCTGCCTGCACTGCAGCTGCCATTGCACTTCCACTGGAGCCTCCTGGGTAACAAATATTGTATTAACAGACTAACAGACTTGGGCCAACCATAAAAAGATAAGTACAAATAGTAAACTATGGCTACCAGGTTTAGCATTTCTTCCAGCTACTTTGACTATAGTGACAAACCAGAAAAACCTCATATCTGATTAGTGGATTCTATTTTTCTAATTGGCTAGGAAAATCTGACATGTGACTAGTAAATGGGTCAATAAGTTAAAAAGTGAGTTTTAACTAGCTTTTCTTTGATTGCAGCATGTACAAAACTTTTGCCAAGATTTTGGCAAGATCTTAATTGGTAAAGTTCTTGGAAAGATAATTCTCAGTGAAGTTTTGGTCACCAATATTTATGATGAATATTGCTGAGATCTCTCCATAAATCTTGACAATCTGCAGATTTTGTGTGCATGAAACCAGAAGCAGATTATTTTACATTTCAACATACCACACAGAAGCCCCTCCTCCTTTATAAGTCGCCTTGAAAAAGAGAATGCTTCTTTGTCTCCTACTTTGTACCATTTGTCAACAACAGAACGGTCAAGCACAGTTGGAACAAAGTCATACCCAATACCCTCAACCTGAAAAGTGAAGTTGCTTACATGAACTATAGCACTTTGACATGGGGACCAATAATGCCATATATAGGGTGTAAAACTTGTAATGGCATGACATGGGGGAACTATTATACCCAAGCTTATTAAGTGTCACTATTTTTATTGACATCTTTTTAACCAAACATAGCTGGCAATGTCATGAAAACGGACTCAATTATGTTTAAGCTATTAAAACCAATAAATTAATAATGAATGAATGAATGAATGAACAAACGAACAATTTATTTATACTGCAAAAAAAATGGATCAGACAGAGCCAACTAAAAGGAACTGTTTAGTATTAAGCCATCAGTACAGTTAACAATAAATACTTTAGTCTCTTCCCAGAAAAAATTATATTAATACTAATTAATGAATAATTGTATAGTCACTATATAGTCGCTATTAATCTAAACATAACATCAATCATTTTAGTTGTGGCAGGAAAGAAACAACACAATAATTATGATAGATAAATAATTCCCCAACTACGCCCCTTGACAAAAACAAAACACAATTTGCTTTTTGGCATAGAGAGAAGTTTATTAAGGATACGAACAAAAAAAGTAAACAACAGCCAATGACATGGCTAATAACCCTAGCTATGACATCAACCAGGGTGGGTGTTGTCACAACCTTCATTGGAGCAAAGGTTTCGGTAACTTACATGATAAATTGGGTTGTCACAATCATTGAGTTCCTCTGGTTCAGCCAGGATCGATCCATATGGATCAACACCTATAATCTAAAATAGGAATTAATATTATTAAGGAATCTATTAGACATCAGCATGCATAATATTAATCATATGAAGGTAAAAAACAAAAATTAGAAAATAGCATCAGAATGTCATTAAATTAAATATTAAAATGACCTTTCATTGGAGCTCTGGTGGCCTAAAGAGCTCCCAGCAGAGCCCCATAACATGAGAAATAGGAGCCATGCATGCATAGAAATAAAAGAACTGATGTCTTTCATTTTTCATGGTCATCATGGCTCAAGTAGACACTGTCAGACCTCAACGCAAACACATGGCGGCCATATTCCAGAAAGGCATGCAACTTTTGGCTAACATTAAAGTTTATACCAGCAATTGACATACCAGCAATTTTATACCAGCAAGGTATCTGCTGACTTTTATCACTTGACCTTATTGTGGGCTCAGGTATAGAGCTCATTAAGACAATGTAACAGTTTTCCATTGGATCTTGGATTTATTAGAACTTAAGGTGGCTTATTAAAGTGGCGCCATATTGCTATTCTGAGCAAACTTGTCATTACCAAACTTTGCATCATAACTTTTTTGGCTTTGGCATGATGGGAATTACTGGGCATTAGTATCAATTTCTTTTCTCTCACAGTCTGTACATATGATCCCACCTCAAAATTTCAGAAATTAAAAAAAATTGTCCCAATTGCAAAGGGACTCTAGTTATAAATACCGGTTAATTATTATTTCTTAAATTTTGAGTACAACTAGCTTTTTTGTTTATAAAACAAATAAATAAAAAATGTGGTCAATTATCACTTATTTTGACTTAACACGAGAAAGTCAGTTATATGGTCACCACATTATTTAGCGTTCAATTTTTTTGGTCCCATCGAAATGCCTAAGATATATTTTCTTATAAGAATATTTTTATATGGTCCCACCTATGAAAAAAAATCCCAGATTAGCCATTTTGGCCTAACCCTAACTCTAACCCTAACCCATTAATGCGGCCACCTTGTTAATACGGCCAACAGTCACATTCTGAAAGCCCAACCAGTATAATCCTTTATAATTTTACCCAGTTCATATGGCCACTTGAACCAAATACCCATTAGCTGTGCTACTTCCAGCAATTGCGTGACAGAATAACCTCACTTATCTCCCTGGCACTAATTGAGCTGAATGCAAAACAGCACATGCTGGATCGGACAACAGTATCGGATAACAGGCAACATTTAAAGGCAACAGGAACAAAAAGGCTTGGGGGAAGGCACGGCACAGACTTCCCACACCCACAGGAGTGACCCTATACTTTATTGAAAAGCGTATAACAAGCTCGCCTCCAAAGGGAGGGAGGGAAAATTTTAAACCGTTAATAAACGGATTGCTAACTGCTGTACAACAGAACACCAAAGTGAACTCAATGTCTGTTTAGTTTGTTTAGGCTTCAATAGCTTGTCAAATGTCTGCTGGCATGGCCAGTAGGAAGAGCTGTTCTAAAAGACTGTTAGCTCTGCACATGGAAAATCTCAGCTCATGAATCAAGCTTTGATATTCAAGGCCAACGATATTGAATAGTTAATAACCTGCACCAGGTAACATTTAGTCATAATGTTTTAAAATACAATGTATCTACCTTGAGAACTTGGCTGCACAAAGGCTTTATTGTCAGAGCCAAACCACCACAAAAGTCTTACTGATGACGAGCATCACACTCCATTAACTATATTTTACTGCCAGCTGCCATGGCAGTAAAATTGCATATGTATGGAGTGAAGTTTCTGCATTCTGGATGTTTATTAAAGAATTTGCAGCTAATTAGAAGTGCAAATGTATTTGTCTGGGCCATTGATATGGCCAAATTTTTATGGCCCAATGGAACGAGGTTCCACTGTATTTTAGTGTCTTTGCATTTGATTTGTATTTGTACACACTACCTCACCAGCCTGCTGACCCACAATCATATTTAAATGAAGTTATCCATTCATGCCAAAGTTAAAAATATAGATTAATAATAATAAACAGATTTTGAGCTATTTTTATAATTGGCAATTCGGCCTATGGTCTTATCGGCTAAGTATCAGGTGATATTCTGTATGATTTCACAAGATTATTGTTAACCATCTATCATATTACTCATGATGATTACAAATTACTAGAAATGTATATTATACCTTGACATTTGGACATTTCTCTTTGATCTTCCTTGCAATTCCTGTGATGGTGCCACCAGTACCAGCACCAAGAACAACCATGTCAACTTCACCTGAAAGCAACACATCCACAAGCAAATATTGCGCTGACCAACCAGTTTTTCAACAACATTTTCGTATCATATATTTTTAGCTGTGCGACCATAGGCCTGGGCGGCTTTTGCTCTGCACAGACTTGGGTCATCTTATCGGTGACCAGACCCAGGCTCCTACTCAGCAAACTGATTAAAAGTGAATTAACTAATTTATGAATTAATTAATTAATTATCCAATGTGGATAATTTAAAAGGCAGACCAAATCCACGATACTTCTGAGTTATGTCACAAAGGATACGGTTCAGAAAATTCTTTGTTTTCCTTGTGGTAGTATTCTTTCTACATGTGGCTTGCACTTTATGAATTATGCATGCACATAAGATAGGTCTATGAGCTGTGTAGCCAGCCAGGAACATAAATGAAGAGCACCACGTCAGCTAGTTTTCTATCTGTTTAGTGTGAAAATACATATTTAATGTCACACACAACAGAAAAGGCAAATGTGTATGGGAGAAAACATTGGGGAGTGTTGTCCAGGACCCGAGCGCTGCCTGCCACATTCAAGGCCAGTCGACAGGGCTTCAGTAGAGGTCAAAAATAGTTGGGACACTTCTGAAAAGGAGTATCCAATAGTGCAACAGATCATCCTGGGGTTTAAAAAATGGGTTCTGCACGTTCCCAAGTCCCCCTTCCCAACTCTCTGTTGTGTCGGTCATGTGACCCTATACGTAATTGCACTGGAGCGGAACGAGGGGATTACACGTGGAACGCGAAGCGGTTTAGGAGTTTCATGTAGATTCAATTCGTTCATTGTTGGTTAGCTTAAATGCAATTAAAAGGACACAGTTATTGACAGAATACAACACTGGCGACGAGGATATTCAGTACCTTCGCGTAGGTCAACATGGCAGCGGCAAGTGTTGAATTTGGAGGAATTTTGCCGTTCGACTGTAAAGGCGCCATTACTTCAGTTGCTCCTCGGTGGAAAAAGTGGAAAAAATCGTTCGAATACTACATCTTAGCAAAAGGAATCACTCAGAGTGCTCGAAAAAAAGGTTTACTGTTACACTGCGCTGGCACAGAAGTGCAAGAATTGTTCGAAACCTTGCAAGATCCAGGACCACCGGCAGGGGCGGGAGAAGACAATGCTGACGAATATCAGAAAGCCCTGCGAACACTCAGACCTCTCAAGTCTCACGATTTCGTCGTGAGACTCACGACTTTCAGTTCAATCTCACGGTCTCACGACGAGACAAGCAAATCTCACGATAAAAAGAGGTGCAGGCTGAAAGGATAATATTTTGGCTAACCCTAGCCGCTAAGGTGAGTTTCTTGCGCCAATTCTGTGCAAATCCATAGTTAAACAGTTACTTCTTCCGACTTCGTCCGTCTGTATAGCTGTTCGCTAACACATGACCATATATAGAACACCTGTTCCAAATTAGGTCATCATATTCATTACCAGTCTCTCGCATTTGATCTGATGAAAACGTGTTCAATATGGCGGAAACCGAAAGTGATTCTTCTTTAAAGTAAGTTAATAAAGCCCGAAAAAACACTTTCTATTAATTAGAACTTGTGTTTTCTGGTTTTTGTCTGTCGGTCGATCAATCTCCAGATTTTTACTGAAATCTCCAGATTTTTTAACATCAGTCTCCAGATTTTCAGTGTTTTGAGGTTGAGAGGTCTGGAACACTTGATGCTCATTTTAGCACGCAGTTAAACGAGCCGTACGAAAGGCACGTCTTTAGAAGTCTCAAACAGGAGGAAGGAGAGACGGTCGATCAATTTATTACTCGATTACGACGCCAAGCGGAAAATTGTAATTGGGATAACGCAGATGAGCCGATTCGTGATCAGGTCATCGACAAGTGCAGATCAGCCGAGTTGCGGCGGAAACTATTGCTAAAGGGAACCCATCTAACTCTGGAAAAGGTGCAAGAAATCGCTCGATCTTTTGAGGCTGTAGACATTCAGCTGAAAGTGATGACTGGTGCGGAAGAAGATCGTCAAGAAGTTAATCGAATCGAACAAAGAGAGACCGCTGACCAGTTCAAAGGAAAAGAAGCGAAAGCCAGATGTTATCGTTGTGACAGAGAGGGTCATTTTAGTCGTGATAGTTGTTGTCCGGCAAGAAACGCCGAGTGTCAGAGGTGTCACAAGATAGGACATTTTGCTAAGGTTTGCCAAACGAAAACTGTCACCAGCAAAAAAGGATTTCCTCCACGAGATGTGCCAAACAAAAAGAGATCGAATGTGAACTCGATTGATGATGGCAACATGGGAGCCGAGGGTGATGACGACGAGTACGCATTCACTGTGGGCGGCGGAAATACAGGTGGGATGGTAAATGTGTTAGTTGGAGGTATCTCTGTGCGAATGCTTATTGATTCTGGGGCAAGCACTAATGTGATTGATAAAGGGACATGGGAGGAGCTAAAATCCCAGAAGATTGAATGCAAATCCCGTAAGTGTGAAAAGAAGCTGTATGCTTATGGCAGTAGTGTGCCTTTAAAAGTTATTGGTTGTTTTGAAGCAAGAGTAGTCCTGGATGACAGAGTTTGTGAGGCCGAGTTTGTAGTGATTGAAGGGAAGGGACAACCCCTGTTGGGGAGGAGTACAGCAACCAAGCTTGGAGTGCTTCAAATAGTAAGCAATGACATTGTAGGAGAATTCAAAGATTGTTTTACAGGAGTAGGAAAGTTAAAAGGGTACCAGCTTAAGTTGCACGTGACAGAGGATGTGGCACCTGTAGTTCAGCCACTGCGCAGACCACCATTCAATCTTAGAGACAAAATTGAGAAGAAATTAGACGAGCTTGAGAGCATGGGCATCATTGAGAAAGTAAACAGTCCATCTCAGTGGGTCAGCCCTGTAGTTGTAGTCCCAAAACCCAATGGGGAAGTGAGACTGTGTGTAGACATGCGACAAGCAAATTGTGCAGTAGAACGTGAGCGATATCCCATTCCAACCATTGACGAAGTACTTCAAGACATGAACAACAGTAAAGTGTTTAGCAAGCTAGACTTAAGATGGGGGTACCACCAAATTGAATTGTCGGAAGAGTCCCGTGAGATTACGACATTCATCACACATAAAGGTCTGTACCGATATAAAAGATTGATGTTCGGGATATCATCAGCTCCAGAGAAATACCAGCAGGTCATCCAACAGACACTGCAAGGTATAGAAGGGGTGCACAATATCTCAGATGATATTATAGTGCATGGTACAACACATGACCAACATGATGAGCATCTGCGAAAAGTGATGAGGCGTGTACGCGAATGTGGCCTTACACTCAACTTGGAAAAGTGCCAATTCTCCATGAGCGAATTGACATTCATGGGCCATGTCCTATCAAGTCGAGGAGTCGGTGTGGCCGCTGACAAAGTGAGGGCAGTAGTGGAAGCAAGAGAACCAGAGTCAGATTCAGAAGTCAGGTCATTCTTGGGTCTAGTAAATTATAGTGGGAGGTTTATCCCAGATCTTGCAACACTCTCGGAGCCTCTGCGAAGACTGACAAAGAAGGATGTTGAGTTCCAATGGGGACCAGAGCAAGCAGCAGCATTTCAGAAGCTGAAAAATGAACTGGCCCGAGCAGAGATTCTAGGATACTATGACAAAGATGCCGAGACTCGTGTTATCACTGATGCAAGCCCCGTAGGTTTGGGCGCCGTTCTCGCTCAGAAACAGCAGGGAGAATTCAGGGTCATTATGTATGCCAGTCGAAGTTTAACCGAAGTAGAACGCAGATACAGTCAGACGGAGCGCGAGGCGCTAGCAATCGTATGGGCTTGTGAACGTTTCCACACTTACTTGTATGGGATCAAGTTTCACCTCGTAACTGATCACAAGCCATTGGAGTGTCTGTACTCAAAGAAATCCAAACCCCCTGCTCGCATTGAACGATGGGTACTGCGTATGCAAGTCTTTGATTACACTATTGAATACAAGCCTGGTAGCGAGAACATAGCAGATTCTCTGTCTCGGCTGAGCTGTTGCCATAGTAAAGAAGGGGAGAAAAGGAGGAACGTTGCAGAAGAATATGTACGGTTTATAGCCCAGACAGCCACCCCAAAGGCCATGACAACACGAGAAGTAGAGGAACACTCCCACCATGATGCTGAACTGAGTGAAGTAAGGCGATGCATTCATGAAGGTGTCTGGAGCAACAAAGAATGTGTTAAATATTTTCCAGTGAAAGAAGAACTGTGTGTCATTGGCAAAGTGGTTTTGCGTGGAACTCGCATTGTCATTCCGCAAAGTCTGAGACAACAAGTAGTAGCTATTGCACATGAGGGACACGTCGGAATTGTTGCTACGAAACTGAGACTGAGGACCAAAGTATGGTGGCCCGGTATCGACAAAGATGCTGAACAGTATGTAAGGTCGTGTCATGGATGTCAATTAGTTGGACAAGCAACCCCACCCGAGCCTTTGATGCCAACTGAGCTGCCACTAGGCAAATGGCAGGACTTGTCCTTGGATCTTCTGGGACCGATGCTGACAGGGGAGTACTTGCTTGTTGTCATTGACTATTATTCTAGGTACTATGAAGTAGAAATCTTGATGTCAGTTACTGCATCCCAGATTATCTCACGCCTTGAGAAGATATTCGCTGTTCATGGCTTGCCAGTAACCATAACGAGCGACAACGGACCACAATTCCGGTCCGAAGAGTTTGAACACTATCTAGTTGATAATGGTATCTTACATCGCAAGGTTACGCCACAGTGGGCACAAGCAAATGGTGAAGTGGAGCGCCAGAACCAAAGCCTACTCAAAAGCATGAGGATTGCGCAAGCAGAAGGAGAAAATTGGAGGAAAGAGCTTGTTCACTACCTTGCAACATACAGAACCACTCCTCACACTGTCACAGGAGTTTGCCCTGCGGAGTTATTGTTTGGTCGGAAAATACGCACAAAGATGCCTGAGTTACGCGAAACTACGGTAAATGATGATGAGCTACGAGATCGAGACTGGAAAAAAAAGGTGAAAGCGAAGACATATGCAGATGAACGAAGGGGTGCTCAACCAAATGACCTTCAGACAGGTGATCAAGTGCTCTTAAAGAAGAAAAAGTCAAACAAATTGTCAGCCAGATTTGAAAGTGAGCCTTACGAAATCGTGGAGAAAAAGGGCAATAGTGTTGTGATACAGTCACCTGAGAAAGTTCAATACCAAAGGAACGTCACAGAAGTGAAGAAGTTTACGCCTAGGAAAGAACTAAGTGCTAACAGTGATCATGAGTTTCAGTTACAGGAGGATAATGAATTAGAGCAGAGGCCGCAACGAGACAGGCATCCTCCAGACCGCTATGGTGAATGGGAATAACCCAGAAAGAAAACCGACATTGTATCACCCCTTTAAGGGTTTGACTGTCTTTGTGACTTTTCAAAAAAAAAAAAAGAAAAGAAACAGAAAGAAACAGTATAAGAACATTAGCTGTGTAAAGCAGTTGCGTTGATCGTTAGAATCTAGTTTAAGATTTAGTTTTCTTTGCGAAGAAAAGGAGGGATGTTGTGTCGGTCATGTGACCCTATACGTAATTGCACTGGAGCGGAAGGAGGGGATTACACGTGGAACGCGAAGCTGTTTAGGAGTTTCATGTAGATTCAATTCGTTCATTGTTGGTTAGCTTAAATGCAATTAAAAGGACACAGTTATTGACAGAATACAACAGCGGCGTATAAAATCTATATCATAAAGCAAATAAAGAAGCCTAAGCCATGTATTATACTGTCATAAAACACTCCGGACATTTGAGAACACTCGAGAAATGTAGAAAACACTCGCCTGCGGCTCGTGTTTTCTACATTTCCCTTGTGTTCTCAAATGCCCATTGTGTTTTATTACAGTATAATACATGGCTTAGGCTTCTTTATTTGTTAAATAACACATCACTTGGAAATAGTAACCTAATAACCAGCAGTGAGGTCACCAGTCCTTCCACTGTACATCACACTTGACATATAATTCTGGTTTTTATGTTGTTTTGTCTGTGTTTCAGGTGCTGGTGGAGGTGGATGAGGTTAAATCTACACTCAATCTCCGAATGCCAAATGAATGTAGACTCAGTGACAATGCTGAAGAATATAGTGCAGTAAAATTTATGCTGTATTTAAATGTAAGTAGCAAGTTTGTTTGGCATTTTGGAGAATTGCTGTGTATTGTTTGTAAAACTGAATCAAATCAAGATCATGGAATTTTTTCTTTTCTATTTTGCATGTCAAACAGAGTTTATGATGTCTACCTTTTAAACACAATTATTTGTGAAAAGGTTGATTGATGCTTCTACTAGAAGAAGTTCTTTAAACAGTCCTGTAAATAAATCTCAAAATATTTGAAACTTAAGATATTTGAAGAAATTGCAATAGGTAAATTTACTATGTCTTACAATTGTTAAGGTTGTTAGTAATGTTGATAATTACTTTATATGAATGAATGAAAGACTTTAAGCGAGTCGAGCCGAGGGTAGAAACCCTCTACTAATAGGGGACACCTAAAATAGATAAAATAAGACAGTTATAAAAAATATAAAACACCTGAAATTTGGCATTTACAAAGTTATTCACAAGTATCGTTCCCAAAACAAGTTTTGTTACAAGTTTTATTATTGACTTTCGTCACCATATCAGAAATCCCTGTTGTTTGGAAACTAAAGCAGTGAATACCTAATTGGCCTCTAATGAAAAATAGTGGTAAATAAAAAAGAAATTCTTAATTATATAAGTTACACATTCATTTGGCTTTTTGCATAACTGGTGTATTCGGTGCTATCCGCTATATTGTTATACTTTTGAAAGAAATATTATACATGTATGTTGCATAATATTTATACAGTGTTAATGTATTGTATGTAATGCTTTTCCTATTTTTGTAGCTTAGCATGGGAAAATCATTTTCAATTATTATAAGCTAAATGCTTTCAGACTTCACCAGCTGTAAAAGTTGATGGTATTTGCAATTCTTAAAAACACAGATTATGTCTTTTTAACGAAGTATGGGCAACACTCCTTTTGTTTGTAATCTAAACTAAACAGAATTAAAATATTGCCACACACAACTACACCATTTGCTTTAATTTATATTTGTCTTTTATTTAATATTCTTTAGTACGTGCTTTTACCTTCAATAATTTATGTACAGATGCGTCTACAAAAAGCAATACTATTAATGATTGTCTTAAAACTGTCTCTAAATTTCTTGTGTCAATAACTACTAACAGTATAATATTCAACATTTCGAACTCTAACTCAATTTCTATCCAGCTTTTGCACAATATTTCAATTTGAGACAGGTTTCCCTCTGGTCTAAAACATTATATTTGTTGGTTTTCTTAAAAAAAAAGATGAATTCAAAATGTCTCCACTTATTCTCTATACACAAATTATCCTCAGTTGATAATAAGAAATAAATTCTTGATTCACAAAAAGTGACCAACGTGTACCATTGCATAGCAACGATTTACTTCATGCCTGGTTCTGTTTAGCCTCCCACGCAGACATCCTTTGGGCTTTGTCACGTGTTCCTTCCCGTCAGCGTCCGTGGGAAAGGAATGCGTGACGGAGCCCAAAGGACCTCTGCGTGGGAGGCTAGGTTCTGCTGACCATTTAGCAGCATGATAACTAATAAACTAACGGCAGCTTTATGTGCAGGTAGATGAAGAGGATTACGTTCAAGATAATTAATGCTTTAAAATTGCACAATTTATTTACACTCTTTTGGCATATTTGTTTTTACATCATGGCATAACTGACCAATCACTTTTCATGACCAGACATTTAACATTTGACTGACAAACAACCCTTCACTTGACTCTGACGATGATTTCCACTCAGGTTGTCGAAATGTCAGTCATTACTACCCAGAACAGTCCTTTTCAAGACTGCTCTCACCCGGATGATCAGACTACACAATCAACCATAAATAATTATTTGTTATAATTATTATAAGTTAATCTAATTAATATGTAATCAAATTTTTGCGCAAAACCTTGAAAGCAACCATCCATATTGAACAGTCATGTAGTTGTACATGTACATAAAGCAAGCCATTTCTGTTGTGTAATCAACCAAGATAATAATAAGAATCTTGTATTACAAGAAAGAGTGATTTATGAGAGATGCCATGCTCTATGCATAGGTACTTTTCACCATCACATGCCGTCTATCTTCATAGTTTGGTACGATCACTGGAGACTGGTTTAGGGTAATCTGTAATGCAATCAATATTGACTCAATGTTACTCTGGGTCTATGGCATTGCTACCGTGATAATAGAATCATTTCCATGTAATCCGTAATATCATGATGGCAGCCTATGGACAGGTTTCCTGAACACTCGGATGGTGGGGTAATGCACTTTGTTTTGGAAAACTGCACCCCGCCAGGAGTCTGTTTGCAGGTTATCATGATGGTAAGTTTTCAGTGGTATGCTGTTATGCCAGTATTGCTTGTTATAAACTGGTTCAATTTCATCTTTTAAGAAATAAGCCCCTGTCCCCAATCTAACTTTGTATATGATTACTGAAACAGTAGTTAAACTGTGTTACTGTGTGGGAGAGGCATGGTGTGTGAGCCCCTGCAGGTTTGAGCTGTCCAGGTTCAAGTCCTGGCTGCAGTCATAGCGTGAGCACAATGCTCTCGCCAACTGAAGACACTTAGCTCTCACAGTGCCTCTTTCCACCCAGGTGTATGGGTATTTGCCAGTAACCATTTATACACCAGAGTGAAGAGAGGCACTGTGAGAGCTAGTAGAGTATCTTGCCCCAGAACACAACATAGTTCTCTAGCTACGGCTCAAACCCGGATTGTTTGACGCACAGTCCAGAACACTAACCATTAGGCCAACACACCTCCCAGCTATGTAGGATACAATGTGTGCAGAGGTCAATGTGACAGTTTTGCATGCATTACGTGCCTACAATATGCTACTCTCAAGAACCTCTAATTTCATTGGATCTTAATAGCACATAGCTCTGTTGTTTTAGGGCTAGGGTCCATTGTTACTGTTGTTTGTTTATCATTTTTTCAGCCAATACTGTGGGACCTTGAGCTGCGTACCGCCCCACTTTCTTTACAATATTCAAATTACTGTAACTTTATTTCTATATTTGATGACTTTATCATTTCCTGACCTCTTTATATTTGCCACTCCCTGATTTAAAGTTACTCCCAGCTGATTCAAGTAACAGCCGAACATTCTGCATGCACCGACCACTTGCCACCTGGAGCGGAGTGTTACCAGAAAAGGCTCCCTCGCTAGCATTAGCACCACACTTAAGTAATTCTTGTATCACTTCAACATTTTCTGCTTCTACTGCGTGATGCAGAGGAGTGCGGCCACTTTTACCATCCTGCAGAGAAAAAAATATGATTTCTGCTTTGTATAAGATATCAATGGTCTAGCATTCTTCAGACCACCCTGGGGAGGGGTGTAAGGAGCAGGTCAGCTTGATTTTGATGTGCCTTTATTAATAATTTGGTGGATTGGCAGCTATTACTGACAGCTCTGTTATCATTAAGTCTTGCGTTAAAATGAGAAGTTGCCAGTCTGTTATTTGGTAGTACCTTGCAATTGACATTTGCTCCATGGTTAACTAAAGTCGTCACAGCGACAGGGCAGCTTGCAAATACAGCTTCATGCAGAGGAGTGAAGCCATTAAAGTTTCTTAGCTCCAGATCAGGGGCATTTGCTGCCTGGCAAAGTTCTGCTATGCACTCCGTACTCGACCTCTGGCAAGCCAGATGTGTTGGTGTTTGTCCATTACGATCTGGCAAGTTTACATTTGCACCAGCTGTTGTAAGCATTCCTACAATGTGAGCTTGTTCTGTTATTACCGCCAGGTGGAGTGGTGTTTGCTTAAGGTTGTTGTATATATCCAGGGTTAGACAAGACATGAGGTTGATAAGGTATTCTACAAGTTGGATATTGCCATGTGCGATCGCTATATGAAGTGGTCTGCAAGTAATTTTGAAGAAAAATCATGAATATTTAATTTTTTCAGCTTCACTTAAATATGATCTCATTTGATATAAAACAAGTTTGGGAAGAGCTTACGTTTTCTTTCTTTTATTCCACCTCTTGCTCCCCCTCGCTCAGTCCCTCTACCCACCCCTTCCTCCCTCCCTTTCTCTTCCAGTTTTCTCTTACCGTGTTCAAGTTTTAACCCAAAGCAACATGAAACAGTGGGTTCTGTTATAGGGAACCTCGGCTCTTGATTCAAGTTGGCATTAAGTTGACTAAAATGGTGTTTAAATTCTGGATGAACGAGGTACAACATTTCATACTAACAAAGCAAGAATCTTATACTCGCTTTCAAATTCCCTGCACACTGCCATTTCGGATTTTGACAACAGTGTTGTCCCTTTGTTTCACACAAAAGAACTTCTCATTAATAACAATAAGGGCAATGCAATGATGTCCTAAAATCCAAGATGGCGATGCAAAGGAATTTTAAAACAATACTCTTTTACATTTTTTATCTATATGAAATGTTATATCTCCCTTGTCCTGTAAAATTTGTAATTTAGACACTATTTTGAACTGCTTGACATCAAGTTGTTTCAAGAGCTGAGGTTCCCTTTAAGAAGGCTAAACTTGGTTATATTACCTGGTATTTACCACCGGTATATATAACAAAAACTTTTAAAAATTAATTTAGCACAGCTTACGTATCTCCATCTTCATCTTGAAGAGCAGCTAGATGACATTCGGAAGCTGACAGAAGGCTCATTGTTGCCACATTATCACTCATTAATTTGGGTTCAGGACTTATTGGTGTTTTCTGTATTTCTGGTTCTGGAACTAAACAGCATCAGAAAAGTGGTGAATATGATGAATGCAGGGGGAGATCCAGGGGGATGGCTATGATTGGGTGGCTACCCAGATTTTTTTCTCTATCACAGTATTCATTGGTGCAATACATTCCCATACACATGGGATGCCTGTGGTATATGCCCCCTTCTTGATGAGGCCATTCCCCAGAGCTACTCACTTGATTTGGCTCCAGGGATGAAAATGTGATGTGGGGGGGGGGGGGGGTGATAATTCCCCAAGTTAGAGAGGGGTTATACACCTGTAGTTCTTTTTCTAACTAGTAATAGAACTTGTGGAACTAGAATGTTTCACACTGCTTCATATATCCTCACTGTGATCTAGTTATGACCTGTACCGGAAGTGAAGCTTGTCACTTCATCATTCTCTACTTGCACAATACCATAATACACCGCTTCTACCCCCCAAAAAATTTGTATAGGCATTGTTTTAGATGTCCCTTGGGACATCTTCATGTCCCAGGAGAAATTGCAAATAATGATTATGCAAAATTTTGGAGGGTAAAAGAGGTGTATTATGGGATTTGTGCAAGTAGAGAATTTCGTAATGCAGACATCACACCTGATCACCGGAAGTAGACAAATCCGGCGCATGGCGAGGTTAGGGACTTTCCCGGATAAGGAAGAAGCTGAAAGCACGTGAAATGTATTCAATCGCCCTTACAAACGGGGCTCCCCCAGTTTTAAGGTTATACTGTTAAACATATGAAGAACATGCGAAAAAAGAAAACGAGTGCTATAAGCAGTAGCTTAATCTGTTCGAGTTGATAATTAAGTTAAAAATTCAGTCTCAAACATGTCAGAACTCGTGTCCGCTAACAATATATAAAACACGTCATGAAAACAAAGTTATTTCGGTACACTGAAAGTTTCTAGTTTGTATTTGTCACTAAACGAAACTTCATTTTCTCAGCTTGCAATTTCAGGCTGGACGGGGTCTGAGTGACAAGATCTATGCATTTCATCGTTTTCTACATACAAAAAATAAAGCTACGAAACCTTAAATATTCACAATCCCATTTTGTGTCATGTATTAAAGTCTTTTTACTTAGTATTTGTTATGTGGGCTTTCGCTTATTAAAGAGATGGAAAAGGAAAAATAAAATAAATTTGTATAAAAAACGTTTTTTTTCAATGTAATTATTGCTTGCGTACAGAATTTATTATAAATTTCTTAAATTCCCTCACCTTGCATTGTCCGTGGCAAAATTGTTCGAGGTCGTTTCGAAACAGGTTCTTCTTGCGTTACAAGAAATGAGTCTGAATTGACCGATCTAGCAGGAATAATGACATTTGTACTTGACGATTTTCGCTTCTCTGCTAATCTTTGTTTACCGCGAGTTACGCAAGGCGTACTTGAGACATCAAGTTCTGTTTTGCTTCCAGTGTGCGTTCGATGCGAACTTTGCGAACCAGAAACTAGCGAATTAAATCTTGGATCAAGAACTTCTTCTGTCTGTCGTGTCATCGGGGAAACTCTCGCGGTTAGCTTTCTCTTCGTCGCGTCTTTACTTGCCCTCTGAACGGAATCATCGACGTTCGGGTGCAAAGCGGAAGGGAGAACATGTCCATTTGTTCTGAAATTCGTTGTGGCGATTTCCATTTGAAATGCTTTATCCAAAGCTGATCCTAGACTTGTTGCACTCACCATTTCTTAGCACTAAAATATAACAGACACATATAAATAACTAAAATCTAGAAATGCAAGAGGCAATAGTCGCTCGATTCGCACAGGATGCAGTAAGGGTTATTTTTAACCTTGCCATTTTTAAACCAATCAGGTTTGAGATAGTTCGACATCGACTGAAAGGGACTTCCCCGCTTTCGCTTTCAGCCGATTCGTTGACTTCCTGTAAATCACATAATGGCAATAATCTCCCCCTTTGAAGAAATAAAATATCCCCAAGCCAAAAGCGTCTTCTCTGAGTCTACCACGTACTTGGCAACATTTTGGGAACGTTCCATGCCACATCCACAAAATAAACTATTGCGTGACTAATTTGTGGGTCGCAACAAAGTAGCAAGTCACATCTAATGCACCTATCAATGTAAATCCCGCGGGGGGGGGGGGGAGTGGTGGTGGGGGATGCGGGCATAGGTGGGGGATTTGACAGTAGTTATCGTCCCGTAGTGGGGACTTTTGGCAATTTATTGGCATTTCTAGCAACATTTTATTGACTTTTAGTGACTCTTTTTGACCATCTACAAATGTCCTGGGGGCGGAGGGGGGGGGGGGGCGGCATATAAATGAATTAGAGTTACAAAGACGACGTAACAATTACAAACAAGCAAAGGATACGTTGTTGGTTCTCAATCACAAACTCCCGACGGTGTAATGTCATATTTAAATCGAATGATTTCACCGTGGCGTTTGAAGAATTTATTAAACGATTTGAGAAGCGCAGTAGTGTTGAAGCCTTGGTGATGAAGACGCGAAGAAAGACTACGAAGCCTGTCTATAAAGTTCAATTTGGAAGAGCAAATTCTAGCATATCGCACCAATTGAGATATGTAAACACCATAGGCCGGCTAATATATTTCGGAAATATATAATGTTTTAGCTGTTTTATCTTTCTTGTTTATTTTTCATCGTTGTCGCCGTCAGGATCAGTCTGCCGTTTATAGTTTGCTTTGTGAATAATTTTCTGATCCAGGACTACAAGTGATCCGGCACTTCTCATCGGTTTGTTGCAGTGGTCTTGCAGATTTCTATTGCAGCTAAGGTAGCCTTAGCCTGCGTTGCAGCCAGACATGTCACGAAATACTACCGGCGGTTTTGTCCGTCTGCGACGCGGGCTAAGGTAGCCTGGGAACGCAGGCATATTTCCGGCCGTCGCTTGTCGCTTGTCTTTACAGCTAATGGGCCCGGGTGTGAGCCAGAGTCCGCGCTTCTCCTCGACGGAAATCGAGCCTAAGCTTACCCCGGTAAGGATAAATTTTGTTGCTTTGTTTTGGTTGCTATGACATCACAAACGAACTGCCAAGTTAGAAAACGTCACGTGATCAAGCTGCAATGGCGGCGAGCACAAACAGTTTTGTATCAGTTGAAGAAAGATCTGTGCATGAGAAACAATCTACCCATCAACCTAATACAATAGGTTCTGTTGGAGCTGATTATTCATTTTACTGACATGCAAATGCCTTTGGCAATGCAGCGGCGTCCTTTGGTAGCTTCGTCAAGTATACAGCGAGGTTCAACTGGTCCTGTAAAATCGAGAACTGGTGGTTCTGTTGGTAGTAGAACATCAGCGCCAGCTTATGGCAATTCAAGGATGACCAAAGCAAATTCCTCCACTAATCGGGTTCTGCCTAACGGGCCTGGGCCTCTACCAGATCGGCTTGTGCTGCACAAATCTGGTCCGGTGAAATATGTGGCGGAATCTGCCCGTGATCGTACAAGTAGTACTCCATTTAAACACTTCAACACTTCTTCAGACTCGCCAATAACACGGCGAAAAATTTCAAATGACTCTGGATATGGCAGTTCAGGTGGGAAAGATAGAATCATGAGTAATCACAGATACGGAGATTTGATAGGCGGTAAGTCGAAATCACTGTCGCATCTTTCTTCTCATCAACGGGACGAAACGCGCGATCAAACTATATCGTATTATCACAGATCAAGAACAGATTCGTCTTCGCATGTAGCGAGCCCTAAAACAGGGCTTTCCTATACACAAACTCATTTAGGCTCAAAGACAACGCTAAATGGCATTAACAATAATACCAATAGTACGAGTATTTATCGATCGACTACGCACTCCGACTACAAAGACCCTGGAAAGGAAGAGAGAAATTCACTTAGTAAGACCGGACGTTCGTATTCCTCGGACAAGGACTTATCGAACGGTTATTCAGCCGCGGGGAAAAGTAATTTCAGCGTCATCGATGTGGACAAAACACGAAAAGCTGCCATAACCGCGTTACCTGGGTCGGATATGAAATGTACGAGAAAGTCGTCTTTCAGTTCGTCAAATTCATCTCCTTCAAATTCGGTGAGTATTCATGTATATATGGCGGTATCTGGAATCTAATATAACAGCTACTTTAATTTATTTCTTTGTCAGTAACAAAAATAGTAAAACAATTTTTGTATTCTCGGTGTAGCGAAAACTATATTGTCACTTTTGTTGCGGTTATTTACGTGGACAAAGAAACACATTTTGAGAGGTGTCTGAATGATGATGCACTTCATTAAATTATATTGTTTGCTTTTGAATGATATTGAATGCGGTTTGTTCAGCAAACCACCGTTTTGAATACCTCATTGTAAAATGGCTGAAGAAAGCAATATTTAAACTTGTCCCAGCTCAGCATCGATTACAAACACATTAAAATTGACAATTTGAAAACACTGTTTACTACGCGATTTGCTGTGCTGTTTAATAAGGTTATATAATAATAGCAATTTTAGGCATAAATTTCCCTACACTAAGCTCTAGATACAGTTCATATCTAGCGCACATTATGTGTGCTAAGTTTGACTAAATTATAGTTTGCATATACAGTCAACTCTCTCTTGATGGACGGACACTTACGAGGTGAATGTTATGTGAATGTTACCGCAAATTACGATTTAAGGAAGAAAAATTCTTAAATTAGCATGTACGTGACTCTTTTTAACACCAGACGATTAACTGACAGCTCTTTTCTCATCCGCGGAATACATACAGTACAAGTTAAAATTAAATCGGTTATTTTCCCATTCAAAAAGTAACTTGGAGGTGACAACCCAATTGTATTAACTGTAATCTAAAAAAGTTAATTTCTTGCTTTCTTAGCTGAAAATTCCTGTGGTCATGTTCCGCCGACTCTCAATAAGCCGGACACCTCTCTAAGACGGACAGCTGAGGCCAGTCCTGATGGTGTCCGTCTTAGAGAGAGTTGACTGTAATCTTATTGGTGATGATAGCATGACATTTTGGCCAGGGTGCATTGGGCCATCCATTTGCATCCGCTCTCCCCCCACCCATCCGTAGCATGAAGCGAATAGGTGTATTTCTACTCCCCCCTTTATAGGATGCTAGTCCATCGGAGGGTTACCCCAGCAGTAAATTTGCCGGTACCCATTTATACACCTGGGTGGAGAGAGGCACTGTGAGAGTAAAGCGTCTTGCCCAAGAACACAACACAATGTCCCCGGCCAGGGCTCGAACCCGGACCGCTCGATCAGGAGACGAGCGCACTAACCATTAGGCCACTGTGCCTCCCATGTGGGTACTGGCAAAATAATACAGGGGGTAACCTTGCGATGGGCTAGCATCCCATCCGGGGGAGAGTAGAAATGCTACAAAAATCCGGGATAAGCTCTGGCAGTGTGGACCTAGGCATGAGGCTTTAACTTTTTCGATCATATCAGAAGTCATCCAAAGACTTCCAGGTCCTAGTACCAGGACGACTGTTTTGTCAGCCATCAAAAGTACATCAAGTACTTTTTCCTTTTAAAATCAGAGAATCAGGGTGAAGTACCATCATTTACACTAACTTTTCTCTTCAGTTAAGGCAGCCACTATGCTATACGCACACTGCATTCCTTGGTGGAAAATTATGCATCTTAGGATTAATTTGAATTAATACTAGCCTACTACTGGTGATATACATGTACATTCTTTTGGGTGGTTAATTATTCGATATATCATTCAATTCAAATTCTTTTTTTATATGTAGAACTTCTATACAAATTGTCTCTCATGTTCATAAAATCAAATCCATTGTAAATTTAAAAATTAAGCATTAACAAAAAATACTTTTTTGTTACTATCCAATCAAATTGGTACAAAAACTTCTCTCGTTGAATTACCACGCACATACCATAATTTTTTATGGCATTTTGCCAATGGTAACAGGTGCTAGGTTTAATGTTGTCACACATGTATTATAAATAAAAAGTTTTGTGGGATTTACATAATTACTAAAAGCAAAATTTTGTCTGCAGTTGGCATTTTTCTTCAGACAAATTGTTTGCTATCTCCTTAGAGTGTTAAGCCAAGTTAGAGTGAAGGCGTGTATGGTACTTCCTAAAGAGCAGAATCACTGGTTTAATGAACAAAAATATCATATTCACAACCTTTGGTTACTGTACTCTTGTAATGTACACTGTTTAGCATAATTTTATGTGATGATTTGAATATCGATGTATTTGGAAATTGTTGAGATAAACAGTGGCTTTTGAGGCTGGATATCTTTTTACATTGGGCGTTTATGTCTGTATTTTGTGGGTCTTGCTTGCAAAACGGCATTTAAACTTGCGGAGTAAGGTATGCTATCATTTGTGTGCAAAGATTACATTTAAGGTTGTTACAAACTCCTAGCTCCTGCTCTATATTTTTTAGGCCTTATACAATAACCACATGTACAGTAAACCAACAAGTAATAATTAATAATTATTAAAATTTGTATTGTTGACTGTTATTTTCATTATTAAATCTGTTCATCTGCTCTTGTTTTATTTTTTAGCCTACTGGCAAAAGCAGTTCTGATGGCTTAGTTGGTCTTCGTAATTTAGGAAATACAGTAAGTACCATAAATAAAGTGCTGTCGCAATGCACTAATGCTACATGCGTGTTAATTTGCCAAGGTTGGCTTATATTTGAACAATGTAATGTAGATGAAGTGAGAGATGACACCCCTTACCTTTGTCTAGGAGTCACACATAACTGTTAATTAACTCCTGACAATTTTATCTTTTGTTTGCAGTGTTTTATGAACTCCATTCTCCAATGCCTTAGTCACACACAGTCCTTAACTGACCAGTTGAAAGGTCCCCACATTAAGAACATCAACAGCAGCAGCAGCATGAGAGGCAAGCTCATTCAAGGTACGTACATGTAACTGACCAATTCCTACGTCTGTAGTAAATCAAGACCGCCACAGTGAATCAGTGAATCAACACTGTTCCAGGAGATAATAATAATAATAATAATAAGAAGAAGAAGAAGAAGAATAATAACAAATATTTATATAGGATAACCCTTCAGTACAAGAGTACTGTTATCAAAGGGGTCCTGTTTAAAATACAATAAAAAGATAAGAACGCTAAATACTGAATAACTAACGCAAACTACATTGACTACTCTATGCAAAAAAATCATCTAGAGACTCCCTAAATAAAACGCTGCTGCTAATCTAAAGTAATCTAAGGAAAAGAATTAAAAATTGAAGCATCTAAAAAATAAAAACTTTTCCGTGCAAATTCAAGTTTCACTTTCGGAAGAACGGCAGTGGCTCCCAATTGATATCAACTCCTTTATTACCCACCCAGCCCATGAAAGCTTGACCACAACACCGGGCACTACTCTTTTTGAGGCTCCTCATGGAGCAATTGTAGTTGACATGTGAGAATATGCAATTTCTACAACCTACACACCCATTTCCAGCACTCAAGACTGTGTGACTGATTCATAGGAATTAAGTTCCAGTACACAAAACGCAGCTTGGTCTATGTCTCAGATCATGTCTTAGATAGGAGTTAGAAATTAAAATTCCTTACTGACGATATAGCCCAGTCTATTAAAAGGAGTAATTTTTGCTGTATGTGTGGTTGTTAAAGCAGCACTGTAACAGGAGTTTTGGTGTTTTCAGCTTCATTCATTGCTAAAATCATTACCTGGTACCTTTACTTATGCTCAAAATGCCTTTGATGGACTAACAGGAAGATATCAAACAAATTGTGGCTCACAGAGCAAAACCATAATGATTATCTGGCACTATTTTCAAGGAATGGCTCTAGAATTTGAAAGAAAGTGGCCAGTTGTTTTTTTTTTTTCATATTTCAATCTACTTCCATTCTTGCCATCGTAAGTGATAGACAACAATAAACGGTGTCGGCGACAGTAGTTATATTACAAAACTACACGATTATTTTTAGGTTCCCATTGATGCAAAAACATATTTCAGCATTTTAAAATGATGCCAAAATACTGTGACAATGTCCCTTTAAAAATGTGGATCTCTGTAGTATGAACTGTGTGTTTTAGTTGTATGTTCAACATCTCTTGAGTGTGTAAAGAAAATCTTAAGTTGAGCTCCCAAAATTATATTGTGATAATCTCTGAAAAATGAAGAAAATGTGTGCCAAAAAATCTTTTAGACAATTAGTTATAAAATTTTGTTTCATCTGTCAACAGCATTTGCAGATTTGATCAAGTCGATGCGAAAGCCAGGCAACAATGATGCTGTGTCTCCACATGCCTTCAAGACTCAGATCCAGAGATTTGCCCCACGATTTATGGGATACAAGTGAGTTTTCCTCAGTCTTAATCTCATTAAAAACTCTGGCTACAGCTCGGAGATGCGGTGGGCAGGTGTATTTCTGGTGAAGCAGCTTGCTTTAATATTGGCTTATGTGCCTGCTTATCTGTACTGAATTTGATTGCACGGCTCTGCTACCTAAGTTATAAATTAGACTAGTTAATTATAGACTATACAGGTCATATATAAGAGGGTCTCAATGGGGTAGTGGCTTTTGGGATTAACTTTTTGGCTTTTTACGGCTAACGGTTAATTTTGTTCCATTACGGTTAACAGAAGAAGTTAAAAAAGTAATTGCTATTGTTTTAAGAAGTTAAATATTAATTTTCATTGTTATAAAACGTACTGAAAGTCTTTGCACCAGTTTGAGATAAAAAACTTTTTTTGTGTTTTTGTACACTCATAAAATGCAAGAGCTGTCAAAACGTCTGTCAACGCAACAACAAATTATGCAGACACTTGCGACACTTCCGGTTTCAGAACACATAAACGCACAACACATCAGACTCAAAAAAATGTGGACCGTAAAAAAGTTTTTCTTTGTTACTTGCAGCCAACAAGATGCCCAAGAGTTTCTGCGCTTCCTACTGGAAGGACTGCATGATGACTTGAACCTCGTCAAATCCAAGCCCAAGTACACTCCATGCGAATTTGATGATTCACTCAGGTAAGAAAAGTCAGAAAGCAATAGTCAAGAAATTTCAAAATGTTCTTTTCCTTGTTCTTTTGTTTTTACAAATTTCATTCGCACTCTAGCTGTGGGAATTTTGAACATACAAATAAGTATTTGAAATTTGTCCGCGAGTGGCGGCTCTCTTGTACTTAGAGTTTATCTGGCTCATAATTCCTTCAAAGTTCTGGTAAAAGCAAATACAAACCCAAACACAACTGACAGACATCAGGGGTTTCAAAACAAGGCGGTGGGTGCCGGAGTTCCACCGGCTACTTGACTATTATGCCGCCAGCTACTCTGGTCATAGCAATCAGCTTGTGACCAAAAAGCTCACTTATAACAGCCACCTACTCTACCAGTCGATGGCACCTACTTCAAAACATTTTGAAATCCCTGCAGACATGCTAATTTAAAATGGAAGATCAGTGTGTATGATATATGGAAACGGGAATCACTTTATTTAACAGCATAAACTTTAAATGCTGTTTTATTGTCAATTTTGCCGACTGCGTTGAAGGTAATCTATTGTTTCTCATTTTCTTTCCCAGTGACTATCAGAATGCAGAGAGGTCATGGAAAAATTATCTTTCACGTGACAACAGCCTCATGACTGGTAAATCACTGATTAGAATAATGTCTTCCAGCAACAATTTGATGTAAGTTAGTTTGGGTAAAGTATATTTTATTTATCTTTTCCTTTCAGATATATTTGTTGGACAGTTGAAGAGTATGTTGAGATGCTGTAGTTGTGGCTACACCTCTGTAACTTTTGATCCATTCTGGGATTTGTCTCTACCCATTCCAAGGGTAAGTCAAATTTTATTGTGAAACTATATGTATTTTTTCATAATATTTTGTGAAGGTACAAATTATAGATCTTTTTTTTTAACACAGGCATGTTCAGGCCGGGTAGCTGGCGGTTTCTCTCACAAAAAATAAAAATTATCCCTGAAATCAGGTAGAGACTTAAGTCGCTAATTATACAAAAACAGTTATTAAGTTTTGACCTGTAACTGTTTCTTTACAAATAAAGTTTTGTGTTAGTCCAAGTTTTAACTCGAGTTGACTGAAGTTTGTCACTGGTAGACAACGCAATTCAAGTCAATGCGTCTTGTTTCACACAAAGAAATGGCTTTTTGGCAACTTGGGTACTTACACTTGAGATTAATTTGCAACTGGCCCCCTAACCTGCGCCCTCTTTTTCCTGATTGGAAAGTGTAACCTAATGTGGACGTGTGCGAGAGGTACGAAATGCAGCATGGTTTTTGTGCAAGTGGGAATGCCCCACATACGTACATCCTTCAAGCACTATTGCTTAGTGTTAATACTCGCTTTGTTTTGTTTTGTTTCCATTTACAGAAATCTGGCAGTTCGTCTTCGTCATCATCTCCGTGGCGATCCAGCGGAGCAGATGACAGCAACATTACCATTACACACTGCATGCAGTCATTTACTAGAGAGGAAGTTTTAGATGGCGATGAAAGACCTGTAAGTGAACTAAACACTTCACGAGTTTCGAAACTCTGCAAAACCTGCACTGCAAAATTCCTCGCTTTCTCTACTCACATTACGTCATTTTAAAAGTATTTGAAAAGTGTGGTGTCTTTAATTGGCTGTTACTCGATGAAAAACGTGGGAGCAAAGAGAGAGGACAGAAGTGTCATACAGTGTGTATATTTTCTCAAGGGTAAAAAGGTTTGTATTTTAACTAATGTTTTCATTTTTCTTTCTTAGACGTGTGGTAAGTGTAAACTCAAGAGGAAATCCACGAAGAAATTTTCCATCCAGAGATTTCCGTCAATCCTTGTTCTTCGTATCCTTTGCAATGATTGTACATGTATTTGCCTTCTTCTAATTTCTTACAAATTATTAAGTTTATATATTTATAGATTTGAAATCTGTTTTGCCCTTTAATTTCCTGGTCAAACTTAGGCGCAAGAAGTCGCAGTTTTAACTCACAGGTTTGCTTCTCCCAAAAATAAAAGCCATTTCAAGGCTTCTGGCTTTGGAATGACGTACAATCAACTTTGATGAATTGCATTGGGTTCCCTGATGGCAAAAAAGCTTTCATCAACTTGATTGCAAATTTGATTGAAATCTAGGTTTTTTTTTCCTTAACGTTTCATTAAACAGATTTGAAGCGGTTTTCTGGATTCAGCTTTAGATCCAAACTCCAGGCGAATGTCGATTTCCCGCTGACCAAACTGGATCTTGCAGAATTTGCAGCCGACACTCGAGGTAGCGTGGTTTAAATGTTTATTATGTGGAATGCAAGGAGAACCATTGTTCAATTAGTTGCGTTTGCAATCGTACTTGTGGAAAATGAACGACCAGTAGATTGTAGCACGAGAACGAGATTTTGTCACCTATACCAAGAAAATCAATCAGTGAGTACAGTTATGTTTTAATTTTTCATTTTTTTTTGACGGCTGACAAACCCTTTTCTGGTCGCAAAATGGTAAAACTACTAACACAGTAAATGACGACAGCTATCGGGTCCCACTCCCCGTCCCCCTCCCCAACCCCACAAACTGGTTTACAAAACTGGTTTACAAGACTGGTTTAGGCTTGTTCACTACTTTAGTATTGAAAAATGGCGTTCTCGTGGTTTTCCTTGCCTTAGAATCTGAAGGTATTGAAATTTGCAACTGTGATTGATCCTACTACATTTTTTTGTCATTTTAGAAGGCCGATCGGCAGTATACTCGTTGTACGCAGTCTCGAATCACTCGGGCAGCACTTATGGCGGCCATTACACAGCGTACTGTAAACATCCAATCAGCAATCAGTGGCATTGCTTCAACGACTCACGGTAAGCTTCTCATGTAAGAAGTAATGATAAGTCTCGTTGTACCCACATGTGGGCTCGATTTGCTATGAAGCTCCGAGAGAAAATGACTGAATTTTGATAGAGCTATAACGCAATCCCCTAATAACGCCTGCGTAGGAGGCTAATAAAGCTAGGGATTAATCAGGTTTGAATCAAGTGTGGAAAATTTAAGGGGAGGCAGTGGAGAACTCAACAAACGGATTTAAATATAATTTGGTTTTATCAACTGGGTTGATAATGTCAATTGGCCACCGTAAAGAGATTCAAGTGCTGACGTTTCGAGCGTTAGCCCTTCGTCGGAGCGATTGGAGCGTCGGAGCGATTGGGATTTTTGAAATAAGAAAGCGATTTTCACTGAGTGTCGACTGCTTCGGATTTGCTTTGCGATTGGTTTAAAAAACTCCCGCCATTTTCTCAACCAATGAGAGCTAAAACCAAAACCAATCGTCACTCGCTCACACTTTTTCTCGCGCTTTTTGCCGGCTGCCTGCGCGTATCTGCTTCGAGTTTTGATTGCTTCACTGGATTGTCGACGTCCTTTGTGACTGGGCAAAGTGATTAGTTCGGTTTTGTCTTCGTGGACACTAATCTGAAACTCATCCCAGTGTTGAAAGATAATCAAGATCTTCTTTATCCTAGGGTGGACTCTATGTCATCTTCAAAGGTGCGAGGATCCCAAGCGTACATTCTGTTCTATGAGAAGTTGGAACCGAAATCCTCGCTCTAACGCACATGGCAATCACAAATGCTGGCATTTGTGTTTATATAGTGTCACGCACACCTTTTGCTCGTTGCGTGACATCTTGACTCATTTATGTCTCGCATATTTTCAAATTTGCACGACAGTTTTTTAAACCTTTGGGAGAAGGTAAATTAAATTCATTGATGTTACTTATCAAAATGTTTGTAAATGCAGATCTGAAAAAATGTTACTTGATTGGTCGTTAGAATTCTGCAAAAGGGTGCGATGTTTTAATAGATATCCCTAGTAGATTTTAGGGGGAAAATAAAGATTGCGCTAAAAGTATTTTTCACTAAGGTGGCGCCGGAATCTTTTACAGTCTCAGTGGAGGTATTTCGTTTCAGATTTTATCATTGAATGCAATGTTCATTTTAAATATTTTAATTAATGAACATTGATTTTTACTTGTAAATATTGTAAAAGGTGTGTTGTGAGAGGTTTCTAAGTAAATAATAAATACATTTTGAAGAAGCTACGTCACTATATACAGTTTAAACAGTTGCCCTTAAAATGCAGGAAACCTCCAAATAATAATTTACTGAGGGAGGAAAACACCAAAGAGGTGATACTGAACAGAACAAGAATAAGGATGGTTAAGGCCGTGGAGAAGATTTAGACGGATTGCAAATGACGAGTTTGGAAAATTTAGGCTAAATTTTTCAAAGTGCACAAACCGTGACGTGGCTTCTTTAAGTATATGGGTGAATCGTGACGTGCGACCCTTCAAATGAAAGTTCTGCAGTGCTCAACAAAACGGGTTTACCTCGGTGTATGAACCTGTGACTTTTTTCTTTGTTTTTGAGCTATTGTTTTTCTTTCCTATAAGTTTCGAGGTTCTTTGTTTTACGTCACTGGTGAGTTTAACAGGTTCTTTCACCGAGGGTGAGCCAACAAAACTTTCCTGTGGAGCTGTCCGCCTATTTCCAAGGAGAAAATGCAAAACTAACTTGTATTGTAGTACTCTTAGGGGCGAAATGTGTAGAAGGCTGTTACTATTTATTGCTTATTATATCATGAACTGCGAGCTCATGTGGACAATACAAGACAATCTAATAAATATTGATGAGCAAAATGCCTTTCTCGTTAGAAAAGAAAACTCACTTTGGTTTTGGAAAGTTTCAACGTAATTTTATTTTTTTCCTGTTTGAATTTTCACTTGTGGCTTTGATTCGACGAAGATAAAAGATTTCATACTCTAGCGAAAGTACGTTCATTTACTAAAGAAAGAAGTCTAACGAGAAATTCAAAGAATAACGTTTTCTGTTGTACGAACGAGTGACGTAAATCTCACGAAAGTTTTCTATCTTTTGAAAAGTGGTGATTCCCATGTATCATGGACAAAATATATTTAAGTACCTCAGCGATACACGTATTAATATCATCAGAATGTGGGTGAGACATTCTTCTTGTACAAAAAACGTGAAGTTAGTCATTTAGAATCTTTTCATAGATTTGAAGATGTTTTGAGTGTATCTATGTTTTTACAAGGTAATATATTATTTAAGTGCGGAAATTTTGTAATATATTAGCAACAGAGCAAAACGGACCAGCAGTCCACACATGTGAATAAAGTATTGCAGATGGAAATATTGTTTTTTTTTTTAATCTACCTTCTGGGTGAGGGCAGCTGGGATGAAGGTGAATTCGTTTCCAGGCACAAAGAGTCCTCTAAATCAGCTTCCAAACCTGTTCACAAATCGTTGATAGGAAAATCTATTTTAAAGTAAGCAATAATAACAAAACCCGACACCGGCTAGGCGGGCAGACCGGGAAACCCGCGGGTTACCCTGCCTAGGTCTATCAGGCGCGCTCGTTCTCTCGCCCTGGGGAATGTTTGTCTTGCAAACTGAAATATCGGGGAGGGGGCTTGAAAACGAGCGCCAGGGGTGCGAGTTTGTAGGGGGGTCTCTATTAGATATTCTTGAAAAAAGAGACAACCTGGATAAGTGTAAAATGACGGGTACTTTTTGTGCTCCAGCAATATTTTGGAAGTTTTGTAAGCTTGATACATATTTTTCAGCCTTCCACGTTATATCCCGGCTTTAGTACACTAACCAGGGTTTTTACACAGGCGCCACGTGTGTGGGAAGGATGACCGTAAGGAAGTACGTAACCATGAAAAGTTTCCGACAGGTTTTGAACAAGGTTGTAGCTTTGTAAATTCTCGTCACTAAATGAAGCAAGTAGGATTCAAGCACTTGTTTTATCTGGTTAGTGCCCTATGTATTTTACGTCTTTTCTCAGATAACTACTATACTGAGCATGAATTTAATTAACGTTAACGGAAGTTTTTTGTTTGCCAATAACCTCATCTCGGGGGATAATCTGTGGTGAATCGGACTTTTTCCGTTTCCGTTTTCCTTTTCCTTTAGTATTTACATTTTCCTTTTTTCATTTCTTCATACGAACCTTATACTAAAACAAAAAAAAAATGTCATCGTCATAAAAAGTGGGGGTGCTGAAGCCCCCCCCAGACCCCCCCGGCTCCGCCGTCCCCGAGAAGCAATAAAAAATCCCTTGCCCATCTGTACAAGAAAGATGCAACGATAAATTTAACATTCTTGACCCCAGAGCTTTGGCATCTGACGTCACCATAACGTCGCCTATGCCCTGGGAAACTCCACGCACGAGCAGCCAAAATCTGGCTATGCTGACTCTCGTTCAATATTTTCTCAAAGTTACGGTGGGAGGGCGAACCCCCCCCCCCCCCACCCCCTTCCTCCCGGTCTGAAATCGTGCGCGACGAGTCATTGGGCCATTAATTTTGAAGTTTGGACTTCGAGCGCGAGCTCTTCAGTTACAAGTTTTCAAATCCTTCCATCGTTGCTTTGCATTTTTGTCCAGAGCGGCTAAACAATGATTCAAATTCCTTCACCTGGTGGATACAACAAGCTTATGTTTACCGATCTCACCGAGGATCAGTACACTGAGGGTGCTAACATCAAACTAGACGACACTATCACGGAGGAAGACTTAGTTGTTGTCAAAATCCACGCCGCCGGTGTTAATTATGCCGACATCTGCATTCGCTGGGGCCTGTACGAGTCGGCAAAGCAATACGTTGGCTGGCCTATCACACCTGGTTTCGAATTCAGCGGCGAAATCGAAAGCATGGGCAAAAATGTAGAGAACTTCAAGATCGGACAAAAGGTTTTTGGTGTGTCGCTGTTTGGAGCTTATTCAAGGCGGATAAGGGTGCCAAAACATCAGATATTTTCGCTACCGGAAAATTTTGACGAGAATGAAGCAGCTGGGTTTTTAACCGTGGCCCTCACTGCTTGGTATGCAATGTTTGAACTTGCAAGACCCAGGGCTGGAGGGTGGGTACTCGTCCACTCTGCCGCAGGAGGGGTGGGAAGTATGCTGGTTCAGTTGGCAAAGATCCATGGCTGTCACGTGGTAGGTGTGGTAGGAGGAAGTCATAAAGTTGACCTTGTGAAGCAGTTAGGTAAGTTTGAGGCATTATTTAACTAGCTTGGAATACAGGGAGAAAAATAAACCAAATTTACTTCTGCGGGTTTACGAAATAGAATAAACTTACTTAGCTGCCGATGCGATCATTGAAAAGACCCGCCATCTTGATTTCCACCCGCCATTTTTCTTTTAGACCCCACCCCACTTTTTAACCAAAGAAGCATGATGGCGGATGTTATGAATGATCGTGTTGGTAGCAAGGTACGTTTCTTGTATTTCTTAAACCCTCAGAAGTAATTTTGGTTTATTTTTAAGGGTTGTCCGTAGGGGTAGTCCGCAGGGTAATCCTTGGACTAGTCAGTAGGGTAGTCTGTGGACTAGGGTGTCAGTGCGTAATCCGCGGACCGGGGGTCAGCTTTTTCAACTCTCCCTGGAATACAATTATTACTCATAGTCACTTAAATAATTGGGGGATGGGGGTGCAAATAACAAAATTGCCCAAAATGTCTAATGCAAAGTTAACGTGACTGTTGTCATAATTTCTTTCTGATGTAGACACCAATGTTTGCATTGACAACATGATAGATAACTTAGCAGGCTTGCATATCAAGTGTACTGTCGTCCGACCCATAAATGTCATTTTGCAGCAAAACATTATTTGCAGCCACTTCTGGCAATGTGGACCATTCAGGCAGATGAAGTTATTTTTACTTTTTGCTGGTGTGTTACAAGTTATGTTCATTCAGATTGATTACCATCATCAGGATGCGATCATGTGATTGACAAATCTAAGGAATTTCTGTGGAAAGCTGCTGAGTCACATTGTCCTAAAGGCTACCAAGATTGTGTTTGACGCTAATGGAATTGAAACTCTGCAAGAGAGCTATGATCACTTAGCACCAGGCGGCAAATTGGTTGTTTATGGTATGTAACCAGTATTTAATTTACAAGGCTGTAGCTAGCAAGAGACAAGATGAGAAAACTAGAATGTCTCCTTACGGAAACCTGTCTAATTAATATGGACAATGGATACTAAATTGCAGCCCCTGAATAGCTAACATAAAATAATATTTTATCATGCCATATCTCAAAAGCAATAAAAGGTGTCATTTTGGATTGAAAAAATAAATATTTTTGTCAAGAAATACCTCATGAAAAATGCTGTAAATTGCATTTCAGAGGCTTCTAGATGTTTAAAAAATATAAGACCCCACAGGCCACTCACAGATTTTGCCTCATCTATGACAAAACTCTGTACGTACAAAACTCTGAGTCCACTCCGTACGTACATTGGCGTGAGAGGAGACAGGGAGTCTGACTAATCTCCCGTTTCCAGTACCCTTAACTCCCAGCTCCTGCCTCTTTGTTGTATTTCTGTTGAATAATAGTATGCAGTGTGGCGCATTTTTCACAATTTTTCCCCAGTTCCCACCACCTTGGGAATCCCACTTCCTGCCTTCTCTTCTGCCTCTCGATACCCTCCATCCCCTATTCTCCCAGGCTGCCACCCCCTCTCCCCCTCCCCCTCCACAATGGCGGCACTGTGGCCTAACGGTTGGTGCCTTGGACTTTGAGTAGTTTTTATTCTTTCCTAAATATTTTTGATGTATTCTAACTAAATTATCTTTTCTGTTTTTTATTGCTTATCAATTAGGTTTTCACACCATGCTGCCAAGATCCAGTGATACTGGTGCTGGTGAGATCAGTCTGTGGCAGTGGATAAAAATTGGCTGGAACTACAAGTTTACTCCTCAGTTTAATCCTTTGAAGGTATCAGCTAATTGTATACCTAAAATTCTAAGAAAAAAGCACTGTAATTATAGTTATTATACCCCTCGCACTTTTGTACAGTCTAGGGGGAAGACACTTTGCAATCATAATGCCTGACTGCCCAGGTGTATAGATGGGTACTGGAAAATTTCATGCCAGGGGATAGCGGCCTGTGGTGGAATACACTGTTTAAGTAGCATACCATACTGGGCAAACTGCTTTTAGTCTCTTGATGATATGAAATTGAGACAAGTTTTGGTGCCTGTGGGTGCTACAAAGTCAGTTAAAGGCTGTAGTCTAACTAGCCTGCATTGCAGCCGGACGTGTCACATAATCCTCTATACGCCGGTTTTGTCCGTCTGCAACACAGGCTATAGTCTAACCTGCACTGACTGACTGACTGATGGACGGCAGACTGACTGACAGACTGACTGACTGGCTGGCTGCCTGGACTGACTGACTGGCTGGATGCCTGGTCGTTGGACCAATTGACTGATTGACTGATTGACTGTTGTCTGTCTATCTGACTGACTGACTTATTGAATGACTAATAAATTAATTTCATCTTTCTCTTTAAGATGACTACAGATAATAAAAGCGTCATGGCATTCAACTTGAGTTTTCTTTTCGATCGCCGGGACATTTTGGAAGAGAGCATGACACAGCTTCTGTATTGGGTCAAGCGAGGGATGCTGAAGGTTGGCAAGGTGACACCTTATCCACTCAAAGATGTCGGCAAAGCACACAGCGACTTAGAATCTGGAAAAACAGTCGGCAAGCTCGTTCTCACTATGGACGATTAAGATAAAGAAAATAAAAATGGTGCTTTTTTAAATTACAGCATTTTTATTAATAACAATTAGTTATTTTTTCTATTTTTTTTAGCTTTATTTCAGATAGGAATTTTCTGCACATAGCAATGGATGCGTGGGGCAGTTTTATCTTTTGGTTTAATATATTTTTTAAGATTAAATGAACCAGGCTCTTTCCACACCGCCTGTAGCAAACGAATTTCCATTTGATATTGTAATTGTATCCGTCGTCATGTTTCTTCTTTTTTAACTTCATCTTGTAAACTACCGGTATAATTGAGGAGCCTAATTAAAATAACTGATAAGCTACATATAATTTGGTTTTATCAACTGGGTTGATAATGTCAATTGGCCACCGTAAAGAGATTCGAAACGTCAGCATTTGAATCTCTTTACGGTGGCCAATTGACATTATCAACCCAGTTGATAAAACCAAATTATATTGTTATACTTCCCACCGACGCAGCAACACAGTTTCTTTAGAAACTTACCCCCTCTATTGATAAGCTTCATAGTTTCCTTTAGGCCTCCTCGCCGTTGTTACCCTTATTCTTTCTATCCTTTTTTTTTTGTTTTCTTTATAATAATTGTATCTGTGGTGTGGCAAATAAAATAAATAAACAAATTTGGGTCAATTAATTGTTAGCGAGCTACGAGGTTTAGATGTTTAATTTGTCGTCATTTAAATAATTAAAAATAGAAAAGTTCAATTGCCTTTAATTTCATTGAGATATTAACAGGATGTTTTTAACTTCTGAGTTTGCAGTTGTGTACTATCACTTCATAAAGATGACTTTATTATTTATAGTTTTGAATGGCTGTTTTATTTTTATATAAAATGACATTAAGTACGACTCGTTTGTTATATCCAGTAGATATTTTAAGCAAACGACAGTAAAAGGAAACAAAAAAAAACCAACAGGTTGTCAACATTTCTAATATCCAACGTACCGGTTATTTTAATCTTGTTTCTATTTGAACAAATACCCTTTGGTGTTCTTTATTCAGGTGTTTAATTTTTGCCTTTTCAATTAGATTGAATTTTTCAATAGTTGCTGGGCACCGTTGCAGTTGTATTCTACAAAGTATAAAGCTTCGCCTATTTAAAATATTTCGATCCTGTTGTACGTACACAGCATGAAAAGATAACATTACTGCGGTGTAAAGCCAACTTAAAGCTGGCGTAATCGTCTGTTTTAAGTTGGTTTACGCTCCCTTTCAGTTTTTTAAAGCTGACCTTTATGCCAGCTTTACACTCATATTAAAGCTTGAGTAAATGCATTTAAACATTTAAGTAACTTTAACGAGCTTTAAGTCATAGCGTAAAGTTGGTTAACCAACTTTCAGAAGGTTTAAGTCAACTTTAATTTTACGTTAATCTCCATTTTCGTGCTGTGGCAGTTGTTAAAGATCTTTGAATAAGTGTGGAACGTTGCGTCGTTTATAATTCCTTGCAGATCTGAATCCATCAGATAACGACTTCTACAGACTTCGGACTTCATTATCAGCTGCTCTCTTGACTGAAACGAAAGGGATGCGTTCTTTCAAACGCGTCCGCGTTTTATGGCGCGCAAGGCGTGTCGTCGTGTTTTATTAGAACACCCCTCTGTAACAGACCCAGTGGAATCTTTATCTTCAGTGTGTTTTCGGGAAAAAGTCACCGGGTTGGCTAATTTCCCACTGGGTCCGCTCGTTTTCTGTTTTACTTTGCAAACAAAATACACTGGGTCATACCGCACACTCACTGGGTAAAATCAAAATATTCACTGGGTACTGGGTAGGGGACAATAATCCACTGGGTAGGGTTCAGTGGGTGTGTTACAGAGGGGTGTATTAAAGAACTCTTTCCAAGTAACTGCCAAACTTCTTCTTAGCCTGCGAGCAGGCTCCGTTCCCTACCCACCCCAGGAGCCCATTCACAGGCTAATTGAACAAAGGAATTCTCAATACTTTTCTGAATGTGCATAACGCTAGAGTTTTCGAAGTCATCTTGATTGATAGAATTTAATTTCGGCTCATCCCCGGTGTATGTAGGAACCTGTGAAACACACCAGTGACGTAAAGCAAAGAACGAAAAAAGAACCTCGAAACAGAACAGAATAATTTATATATATATAACAATATATTCTGTTTCCCAGAATTAACTTCATGCCCTTAGCCAATGAGAAGACAGATGGTGACTACAATGTATTATAATAAGGGTAAAACAAATTGTTTCAATTTCTCGCAAAGGTGCACTCACGCTGCGTCTGCCATAGTAGATATGAAAACAAAGTCCGTCCCATGCAGTGAACCATGTCCGTCCCATGCAGTGAACACATGCAAACTAACCAGAAATTTCAGGTTATTTGACGGCTTAATTAGATAAATCTCATTCTTATTGCGGCAAGTTGCAGCTTACTGATTGAACACCATTGTAAGAAGGATGATTTTTGCGGAACATTTCAAATATTGACTCCCAAAAATGTAGACAAACGAAGATTGGCAGTCGCTAAAAAAATTTCTTTCAGTTTGGCTGTTGAATTCACAATTGTTCGGTTCAATTCACAAATATTTGAAAGGTCAAATAAGAGAACCATAACAGCACGCAAGAATTCGATAATTTAAATTTCCTAAAAGGTTTTTACAAATAGCAAACGGATGCTTCTCCTCGGTCAGGCTGTTTACGTACAGGAAAAGTTTGTTTCGTGTTAAAACTATTTACACTTCTTCAACACCCTTTTCAAGAGAGGGATGTTTTTTTTTTTTCATTTTAATGTATAGTTTCTATTTTTTGTTTGTGACTATGACTAATTTGAAGCTCTGATAATGAGAACGTTAATTGAAATAGTTGTAAGCTCCCAAGGGCAAATCTACGAAGACCTGCAGGAAAACAATTTGAGCTAATTTGTGCGATTTTAGCTTTCCCTGCTTGGTAAAGGAATTGGATAAGTCTTGCAGGAGCAAACAGGTTACAGATCAAATGCACTTAAAAAATCAAATTTTATGGGTATTATTTTCCTGATCGCCTTTGCAAACACTAATTTCTGACCAAAATTCGAGATCAATTAAATTGCTGGAGACCATTACATTTTTCGATTTACCTGGCAATAAAACAGAGAATATGAAAAATGGCAAAAGTAGCCGAATGGAAGCCAGTGGACCAGAAACTCGGGCGACTTGAATTCCACGTATCGTATCGAGGACCTAATAGAATTGTAATCCTTACGCAGAGAAGGGCTGATCAAGGACTGTAGAACGATTATGGTTTATTGCATGTCAGAATGTATACTGAAATTCTTATCTATTCGCAGTCTGACAATGTTGTCCCCTAGAAAATGTAAACAAGAATCTCAGTTTTCAAACGGAAATCTTTTCAAACTAAATTATACGCATAAAAATTAAAACCATGCATCCGTGCGCTGTTTGCAAAAACAATCGTTCTTAAAACTAAAAGTATAGCATGGCAACCAGCCTTGAATTCGCAACTCTCCAATAGGGTAGGTACATCATCGGAACGAATTAGTTACAAAGTTGTAAATCAGGGCTCCAACATTCCTTTTATTATTTTTCGTTCGTAGCCATTCAATGTGTCCGTTCTGTCTGCTCACAGTCCGATAGCATTGAGGTACATGTTGCAATAATCGTGACAGTTGCGGCACACACGATTGTAACTGCCAAACTTCTTCATTACGTCCAGGGCTGTATTGATAAGTTGGTACCCGGTCGACGTCACTGTGCCATTGAAATTCAGCTTGGAGTGATTCTCTGTCGTCAAAGCCCTCGTCCTCGGATAGATATGCCAATCTCCACCCTTCTCAAGGAGACCCAGCTCCACCGTCACAAAATGGGTTTTATTGCTGCTAAGAACAACAGATTTGTGCGCACAAAATCCTCCTCCTTTAATGGTATAAACGTAATAATGAAGCTGTGTTTGAAGATCGGGCAGCATTCCCTGTTTGCCAAGCTCTTGCAGCTGTTTCCAGTATTCATCGATGCTCTGCTGATCAGTCAGCACGGGTTTTGCTTCAAAAACCTCTGAACACTTGGTACACGATGGCATGTTGAGATTGGGTGTGCTTTGAAGAGTTAAAATCGTTTGCTTGAATCCACTCGACGATCTCAGATATGAAAGGTAGTCAGTTTTATATCCCAAAATACTGATCTCGACTGTGGGTTCTTGGAAACCAGGAGTGGCTGAGATAACAAAAGAACAATCAACAAATAGAATAACTGGTTCTAAACAGTTGCGAGGCATCCGGGTTCTTTGTATAGATCTAAAAATATCAGCACAAGTCATTTGTGAATGAGTCATACTTAATTGACATGCAAATACTTCATAGATCGTTAAACAAAGGAATTCTCAAAACTTATCTCAATGTGTATGACGCTTAAGTTTTCTAGATCATCTTGATTGATAGAATTTAATTTCGGTTCATCCCCGGTGTATGTAAGAACCTGTAAAACACACCAGTGACGTAAAGCAAAGAACGAAAACAGAACCTCAAAACAGAACAGAAAACAATATAGCTAAAAAACAAAGAAAAAAAGTCGTAGGTTCCTACACCCAGGTAAACCCAGAATTTTGCCAGGATGCACCACATTCCTCGTCAAGAGTTCCTTGAAATATTAATTGAACAAAACATACGATTTTATACAAAACAAAATGATAAATCATGTACAGATCTATAAATCGTGAATAAGAGAAAATTAAAATCAAACAGTCTCGCATTTAACCTGCGATCAGGTCAATAGTTGTCCTCCGTATTAATGAACCCGGTCATTCAGTCTAGCATTCGTTCAATTAAAGCTACCGCCTTGCTTTGAACAGTCTGTTCTCTTCATGCAGGTGTTCAAAACGATTGACTACATACAACATGAAACGTCGGAGCAAGAGGAAATAACTCCGCAAGATATCAGAGTAACAAGGACTAACGAAAATCTCGCATTTAGTGACACCTGAAGACAGGCATTGCACTGAGTGAGTCTTGACGGTGCGTGGAGGGCGAACTCCCTCTGGGAGGCTCAGCCCGGATTAAAGGGTGCCGTTTTCAGGCCGGAGCCAAAAAAAGTAGGGATTTCACAAGTTTGAGTACACAAACTAGTAAGAAAAAACTGCCATCTGAAGGGGTAAGGGTTTGGACCCCGGGGCAGCGGTCTAATCACAGGCGGCGCAGACGTTGTTCGTGATTTACGCCATTTAAGAGAATGTATGAAAATGGTTCGACAGTCGCTCAAAATTCAACTTGTAGCAAAGGAAATAAATAAAATAGCTTACTTTAGTGTGCGCTTGTGTTATTTTGATGTCCTTGTGGCAGCTAAGCCGTTTTAAAGGCATTTAGACGTAGGTGTTTTTTTGAGCGATTTTCGAACCATTTTCATACATTCTCTTAAATGGCGTAAATCACACACAACGTCTGGGCTGCCTGTGGTCTAATGAATACAGTGTTGTCCTAAAGATAGCGCGGTCGTGGTTCGAACCCTGGAAGGTGTCACTGTGTTGCGTTCTTGGGCAAGACACTTTACTATCACGGTGCCTCTATAAATGGGTACTGGAGGGACAACAATCCTCTCAATTAAGTCTGCCGGTAATTTTGGGCTCCACTCGGTGTAAGTTCCTGTGAAATATTGTTTCGTCTCGGAGCCATGTTAACCTGCTCCATATATTGTTTTGAGTTTCTACGTGACTGAGCCGCTGTTAGTATTTTTATGAGGGTAGCTATAAGAATGCAGGCAGAAAGGGAACCAAAGATAGCCGAGTGCAATACCTGATGTGGTACAACGTCCACAAATTTCAGTCGCAAAATTAACCACTTTCAGTCAGTCACATTGGATTTAAGTGTTTATTCTGTAGTTACCTTGCATCTTACGACAGTTTAAAAGCAGTCATTTAGCCCTTCACACAGTTATCCAACCTAGATTGGGCTATTCCATTTAAAATCCGCACCCCCCCCCCCCTTCCCTGTTGAGGATAGGTCTTTCAGTCTAACCCCTAAAGAATTCCCCTGGAAACGTCCTCACCCCTAAATAAATCCATGAAAATTGCCTTAACCCGTAAAGAAATCTGTTAAAAATGTGCTGACCCCTATAGAACCATTAGAAATGTGTTTCTCCCTAGTGAATTCCAAAGGATTTCGGGGTTTTACCCCTAACGAATTCCATAGCTTTTTACCGGTCCCCCCTAAGAATTCCTGTTGATTCCATTCTTACCCCTTAAGAAATCCACAATTTTTCTCCTCTTCCCCACAAGAATTCCACTGTTCCTCAACGGGGAGATTTCAAAAAATTAATGCAATAGCCCATTCATTAGCAGGAGCGAGAACAAGTACAGACTGACTCCGAGACCGGACTGAGCCCGCAGTTTTTGTCTCGAAGTTACTACGCAACGGATCGCGTCATAACGACGAGAGAACGTTCATAGAATTCTCGACAGTGGTCGCGCTGTTCTTCACCGAAAACTTTACGAAGCAGTACTTGTTCCCTTCCCGAACGGCAATACCAATTTACAGTGGAATCCTAAATTCTCAAAACCTCGACTTGCCAAAACCAACCAAAAGTCATTGCTTTTCCGTCCATTCGAACACTACAACTTTACTCTCCCCCCTCTCCCCGGATTTCTTGAACCAAGTTTGTCTCCCTTTGAGGGTCGGTAAATTAAGATTCTACTGTGTGGAGGGGTCAGGGTACGAGAATCCGGGGACGGGATGACGGGACGGGATGTGTATGGCAGGCGCAAGGAGAGAAAGCGGGATTCCCAAGATGGCGGGAAACGGGGAAAATCGTATGACTTAATATACACACTCATGTTTTGAGCTTTTAATACATATTTAAGCTTTACTGGTCAATGTGAGTGAGTCTCACCGCAATGTGTAAGTGCAATAAATAAATATAACTGTGTGAATGATTTCCATAACAGCTATTTTCATAAAACAACCTCTAGTAACTATTTCACGGTTGAAGTACAACCGCTCTATTAAAATTCTGTTAACATTTTAAATCAACATCGACTGGCCCAGAAAAGACTCGCTCACGGTTTGGCAGCGAGATGAAACTAGCTAGTTCCTGGCAATCACCCATCGTTCTCGACCCCACCCCCTCTCTCCAGGGGCTTGAGTAAAGAAGATGGAAAGTTTCAGCTCGTGTTTAATTTATTACTCTATTTTTTTCTACTTTACACTATTTAATTCCCGAATGAGAAAAATAAATAGTTCCCTTACAGTACGAATAAATAGAATATTTTTACACAGGGCCTTTTTCGGGGAAATACCGGCCGTCAAACGCCAAAGTAATTCTTTTGGCGCTCTGAAATCTTCATCATTCAGTTCTATTTAATTTAACATTCAGGCCCGGACGAGCCTGTCAATTGTTTGATTTTCCTGTACATTTTACAGAGAACATAAAAATAATATGCGCATATTTTCTTAATGAATAAAATACCTTAACTTTAAATTTATACTTTTCGCGATCACTTCGCGATGCAACTTTACATTCATCAAAATAACCATCTATTTGGGACGACACCTGAATATACGAACACAGAAACCAAACAAAGCACTGCGGAAATCAGATGACATTCCACAAGATTGAGCAGGATAATTTTTTTCATTATTCAACAAGTTGTCAACAAAAAGGCTCTAAAGCTGAAAATGTCGTGGATATGCATCGCTTTGCAGAGCTTCGGACGACTCTTCGTAACCTCTCTTCGTATATCGCAGGATACCTGTACGACTTTCTGACCAAATTAGGGTATCGTGACAATTTGTTGAATAATATATAACCCCGGCCCAGTTTGACTGAGTCACGCGATATATTTAGGCAAGTAACGCGAAAGAAAAAAATATTTGATGGAATTTAAGCAGGCGGATGAACTCTGACAGAAACTAGCTTTCTACTTCTTCTTCATCATCTTCATTAGTTTGGGATAGTTCAGAGTAACCTGTAGCCCAGGTCTGCTTGTTACCAGAAGCAAAAATGCAGTAGAAGATGGCACCGATAATGTAGATTAACCCTCCAAGGTAGAACACCACTCGCCACTCTCCAGCACTCGACTGTTCAAAAGAAATCATATTGACAAAATCACTTTTATTGTAACAGAGATAATAAAAGTTATTCTGTATGAAATTGTACGGCCAATGCGAGTTGCCTTTCATTTTTCTACCATTTTATCAAATTCTTAACTTTTGCTTTTCTATTGCGAGTCGACACTTTCGAGGAGACGCTAAATGTAAATTTGACATTCGGGGTGAAATTTTACGGCAAAAAAAGGGAAAGAAAGAAAATATGAATGCGCGAATTCGTGCCGAATCCCTCCAACAAATTTTGTAACAAAATGTTTCTTTCATGGTCTATTTGGACAAGGAGTAATTCTATATTTTTTCTAACGGTTAGTAAACGGGCGAGCGATGGAAAATTCAAACCTCACCAGAGAAGTGACGGGCGAGGGCGAAAAATATGACGCCAACGCCTCGTGTGACGTCATTTTCTTCCCGCTCAAGACTGATATTGAGGAACGTAATTATGGGACTACTCGTAGTTTTAACTTTATTTTACAAAGTGACTATGCTGGTTTAACCGTGTCACAACGCTATATAAGTTCATACCTGATGCTGGACGATAACTCCAGTTAACAACGGACTCAAAATTCCCGGCAACGTCGCTACCGTGTTGCTAACGCCCATAAGGATACCAGCGAACTGAGGAGCGATGTCCAGATGATTGACAAAGAATCCGCTGAACGCAAAACCACCACCGCCAACAGCCAGAGTCAGACATACAACTGCTACCAACCAGTTGTTTGTGTAGCCTGCTACAACTATACAGAGACCTTGGCAAACAAAACCTGCAAAAAAGAAAGAAAGACATTGATACTTAATTGTTAAATAGCTGAGACTGGCTTCTTCGATTAAGTCACGTGGCATCTAACAATGAAATCTGTGTGGCGCTAAGTCTCTGAGCGGGAAACACTACAAAATCTACAATGTCAGGGGCAACAATATACTCTGCTACTACGCTCGTATGCAGACTTTACCTATGTTCGGCATCAATAAGGAATTTTTCGGTTCAAATCTCTGACTTACCAAATGAATTAAACAACTTTCGTACCACTGTTGTACTAAGAACTTGTTTTCTTCTCAAGTAGTCTGCTATTTGTCCACCTGCTTGTATTGTTATTGCCATGACTAGATAGGGAAGAGCTGAGACAAACCCAGCCTGCAAAAATTAAGTCAGATAAATCTGAAAATTGAAATATTTCAAGATTTTTTTCAAACTTATCACACTCGGTTCACACTTTCGTTCGTTCTTCGTTCGTTCTTTCTTTCGTTCGCTTCTTAGTTCGTTCGTTCGTTCGTGCGTGCGTGCGTGCGTGCGTGCGTTCGCGCGTTCGAGCGTTCGTTCGTTCAGGTCGTTTGTTCGTTCGTTCGACTGCTCGCGCGTGAGTTCAGTTCCAATCGCTCAGTTCAACGTTTTTCAAATACTTAATGCCTCGGTACAGCACTTCTACACCCCTCTGTAACAGACCCAGTGGAATCTTTATCCTCACTGGGTCACAACGCACAGTGACTGGGTAAAGTCAAAATATTCACTGGGTACTGGGGAGACTAAATTTCCACTGGGTGGGGTTTCAGTGGGTCTGCTACAGGGGGTGTACTTCTGTGTTTCATTTCATGTTTATTTACGTGGACCTTCGGTACACATGCGATAATTGAGCAGCCTGACAATTCGCGCTTACACAGAATAGACCAATTTCGATATTTTAAAATTCGGCCTAAAACAATAGACCTCAGTACGAGGCTCCGGGGTATAAATTATAGAGTTTGTGGGATTTATTCCCCGGAGCCTCGCAGTGATGTCTATTGTTTTAGGCTGAATATTAAAATATCGAAATTGGTCTATTTGTACTCACCTTGCTCAGATCGAAGAAAAGTCTGTGTTTAAGAAAACTTGGTAACTCTGTAAGTAGCGTGTAAAATCCCCAGTTCTCGCTGAAATGAGCAACAACTATTGCCCAAACAGGCAAGGACGTAAATATGGCCTTCCAGGGAACTGTGATATCCTGTTAATGAGCCACAAGACAACAATTAAACATAGTTGGAATGGACCTATAACGCGGGCCTAGAAACTGACCTTAGATGGATAAAGGAGTCGATAAAGGCGGTATATACTAATACCAGGAACACCGGAAAATATGGAACACCGGAACACCCGGAACACCAGAAATACCATAAAATGCCAATAAATTTCTGGTGTTCCGGGGTGTTCCGTGTTGTGGTGTGGTTTGTTTTTCAGTCATTTTACTGTATCTAAACTCTCTATAAGCCTAAGCCACACACCCACTCTCTAAGACGGACAACTGGTTTTGGTCCCTGTGCGCAGTTTTTTACATAAACCAGACACCTCCCTAAGACGGACAGTTGGTGGCTATCTTACAGGGAGCTGAGCGTGTTTATCATGCCATTGTAATGCATACCTTTTTTTGGACATCATTCGCTAAGGAACTTTCAATGAACACCCTTTCTTCCTCAGAAATATTAGAGTCTTCGGATGGTGAATTTTTAACAACTAAAAACCACACGAAAGCCCATGCCACACCCATGGAACCTGCGGAGAAATAACATTTTTACGTATCTGAATGATTCTGCAGGCAAGACACGATAGTGATTAAGAGTGGTCAGGCATAAAATATGGTTATTGTATCTTTAGGATTAATTCAAATCTTTCAACTAATATCACCATACTTTTCATATAGGAGTCCTCACAACCCAGGGACGCATTAACTTACAGCAGGTATCCCTACAAAGCTATGTGAAGGGTCCTTGCTTGTCTATTTGGCTATTCATGTAAGCAGCACAAAGAAAATTCATACTAAGTAACTATTTTAATAGTAGTGAGGTAAGATGTTATATTACAGATTTACTCCTTAATAAATTATGTGTTGTTATGCAAAGCATTGTCATTTGAATTGGAAGGTGTAAAAATTGTCTGGATATTCTGTCTGACAACAGCTGGTATTTCATCAAACATTGACAAATTTTGGTCGGTCATTGTCCGATGTCCGACTGTTTTTTGAAGCCCTGATACAACTACCCATCAGAGAGAATACACTGATCTCTTCAGTGCTACATAATCTCACCAAAATGATGAGAAATATCTGTCATTTTGGTATTCCTGGACAGCCATCATTATCCAGCATTCAAAATAAAGTGCAATTAGGGCAAACAACCCTGCCTTCACGAATTCAGGAGAACAAAGATCACAGTCCTTCTCTGCTGAAATTAAAAGAAGTTAAAGACAAGCTTACCAAACACGTAGAAGACTGACGGCCAGCCAAGATTTTCTGCCAAGACACCTGACAGAGGCATAGCAATAACTGTGCCAATATGAGCTCCTAAGGAAAGAAATAAAAGTTCCACAATTTTGGGTGATATAGCAGCTCTCGTATTTGATACCCTACAATCCTTGAAAAAAATTCTTGGCACACTTAGCCATTTCTCCAAACTTTTCACACATAATTTCGGATTTACCCCCCCTCCCCCCCATTTCAATGTTTATTCATGGCTTCTGATATTTCGCGCGGTCGCAGCGCCACGGAATTCAGGTATATCCGCGAAATCGCGCGAAATTGACAACAACACGCGAAATACCGCAAAATTCGCTACAAATCGTACCAAATACGTCTGTTCAACATATTTGAAGCGTATCTTTACTAATGCAGCTGCTTACATGCCGTAAACCTGTAAATTTATCTTGAAATTTCGTCACTTCCACGAGTAAACATTACGTACCAAAAACTACCACACGTTTTACATTAATGTTGCGAAAAACTGGGCACTGGCCACAATGTGAATACTTTTCGTTGACACTATATGCAGCGTGAAAGGAAACTGCTGTCTGTAATAATGCAGGCACCTGTTTACTCGAACGTACAGGACACGATCGAAGACGCAAGAATGTTTTGACTTCACAAATGGATTTGAACCTTCAATCACGAACAATCTTGCCTTGAAACTGCAAAGCAACACAGGAGAGCGAGGACAGAAAAGAAATTTATTGCGTTGTTGTTTTCGGCTTTAAATTGCAGCTGAAAAAGGAGAACAACCGGTCGACGTTTCTCTTGTCCGTCGAAACAAGAACAGTTTCCTTCAGAACTGTGTTGGATGAACTTTTGTGTTTTCTTTCTTGCCCTGAATTTGACATCCTGCGGTATTTTTGTCTGGAATGTTTCTTGTTCGCTTTTTAACGAAATTTGCCCCGAAAACTCCTGCGAATTGCCCGCGAAACTGACCATTTTCTCCGTGAATTTGTCTCTGAAAATCCTGCGAAATATGACTTTTTGAATTATGAATTATGAATTATCAGAAGCCCTGTTGATTACTGTGTCCAAGTTGCCGCTGTTCACTTTCCACATTGTCTGGGGGAAGGGGGTTCTCTGTTCTAGTGATGTCATTGCACATTGGTCCAAAAATAGGTTGTCACATGTTATCTGATCAAGATGTGCCAAGAACTTTTGTCGAACATTGTAGCCCAAAACAAAAGACTAAACAATTGAAACAATGACTTCGACTTAAAAGCAATAGAAGCTGTTTACAATACTAAACAAATTAAAGTAGTTTACGACAGCTGCTACATTACTGACAATTTTAGCTGGAGAATGATTATATTACTTTTACTGAATGGCTAGAACAAATTTTATCAATTTTTTTTATCAAATTTTATCAATTAAAGCAGTTCTTGGAAATGAAGTTTCAAATAACTAATCAACGCTACAATGGAGTAGACTAAGCAACTGACATGGCCCTTGAAAAGACTACACAGAGCATGAGTTACAGATAAAAATCAACTTGTTTCATTGTGTTGTTTACAAACCTGACACGGCAATTGTTGAAAGTTTGCTTCTCTCCAAAGGTGGGGCCCACTTTGTCCAAACAGCATGATTTGCAGGAAAAACAATACCCTGTTGATAAAAATTATTCCAGGGTTTACAATAAATCCACAGTGAAGTTACACTGCGCTTTTCAATTGGAAATTGACGATCTGTAAGCAAGGACAACATATATGACCAATGCTTGAAGAGGATATAAAATTAAATTGTTGTAATAATCACAGATCTGACGTGACTGGGTGTTTGAGATAAATTGCTAATTTAGCAGCAAAAGCATTTCTTTACAAACCTCACACAAGCCAATGAGAACTCTCAAAGCCACCAAGACAGCAACACCTGCTCTGGCAGCCACTGGTGTAAGCAACGTAAAGACGGCAGTTGACACAATTCCAAGACCAAATAAGTTTTTACCACCACATTTAAGAGCTAAATATCCCCCTGGGAGTTGTGTTACTATATAGCCATAAAAGAATGAACTCAGCACAATTCCTGGAAAAATAAAGCATGAATTAAATGATTGTAAATTTCCCTGGGCTTGTTTAACTTTACAAATGTTACCTAGACTGCTATATAGCATTTTCAGGCAGAGTAGTCCTGAATGTTCCTAGCCACTTCGTGCTAATAGTGGACCACAACTTAAATGAGCCTTAAATGTCAGATTGCAGTCTGTATTGCATATTACCTTGAGTTTCAGAACTCCAGTTAAATTCTGCTGGTTCCTGTTCAAAAATTAAAAAAAAAACAACACATTTTAACTTAACAACTACTTAAATTATAAGGAATTCCACTCTTTGTGGGCAAGACAATCATAACAACTTAATTTGAACCTGAATTTGAATTTTATGATAGTTAAGAGCAGATGCAGTTGACAATTTACCTTTTGATTTAGAATAAACTCAAACTTGTAATCAAATTTGCTCAAGATAATTGAAGCATCATAAAACTCAGTTGGAACGACTGTGGAAATTAAGTTGTTCACTGACTCACTAATAGACCAATTCTGATATATTAAAATTCAAAAATGGCGCCGAGGCTTGGGGGACTAAAACAAAATAAATTATTTATTCATCCCTAAGCGTTGATGCAAAATCTTTTGTTTTATTCCCCCAAGCATTGGTGACATGTTAGAATATTAATATCGGAATTAGTCTATTACTTTTAGGTCAAGGTTCCAATTGTCCACCACTCAAACTAACCTCAACCATTTTGCCTTCTTTATTTAAAGTTGAACTCTTTGTTACCATGGCTACCAAAGCCACACTAAGATTGACTCGCAGGGCATAAACATTACAGAATCCAAGTAAAGCCAAAACTGATATAATGTAACGCTTTGAGAAAGGTGAGCAGTTGCATCTACGACTTGAGTTTTCATCAGAATGTTCTACTTCATCAGGACTGAAGAGCTGGTTGTCGTAGGTTGTAATGTCCTGAAGGGGTATCTTCTCCTTGCTTTTGTCTCCCTCCATTAGTAGATTGGGTAGCGTTGTTGAAGATTAGTTTGATGGTTGATGTGTTAAGTTTGAAAATTACTGCTGTGATAATGAAGGTTCCACAATTTTTAAAAATGATGACAAAACTCCTAAAACATTAAAGAGAAAGTGACAAATGTTAGATTATATTTTAAAATTATTGTACAGTGATGAGAAGTCGAGATATTTAATTAAAGGCACAAAGAGACATCTGGTTCCTGAGAATAGGTTTTGCATTTTCTTCTACACTGACTAATTAATTGGCCAGTCATCTTTCAGTCAGTCAAGGATATTTGGAAGAAAAGAAACCCTGGGCTAATATTGCATACACACATTTAAAGCCACTCGTGACTCAACTGTCAAGAAAAGAAAATTTATATTCTTTGTGTATGTGCTTAAAATTAGCCTGTGAATCATTCTGAATATCATTAGCAGGCTAAATTTAATGTAAGTCTGCCTGACATTGAAAGCTATATATCAAATAACATTAAATTATGAATTTGATAACTTATCATATTATTTTGATCACAACGGTACCTACCCGTTGCATACGATCGGCTACGCTTAATTTTTTTTTACTGTGACCCTTTTTCATACAAAAATAAATAAATGAAATTTAGCAAAAGGCGCTGGCAACTATTCGAATTAATTTACGGCCGGACGATCACCATGTCATGAAAAGCTTCGAATTTCAAATCGGCAAAACGAAAACTTAGGAAATACTAGAATGCCTTAACTAGAACAACAAAACACCTAAATAACTGGCTAAAGATATTATGCTACATTTATGCAAAAATTAAAGAATGAACCATTATCAAAACAACTTCAATTTAAATGAACCTGAAAGCCAGATCAGCTGTATGTCCTAGCGCGCGCAACAGAACCCTGCAGAACCAAACAAACTTCGGAGTTCACCGATGAAACGGCCTAGTTACGCGATCCAGACGAGATATTCAACTTCCAATACAAATTAGGTTCCTTCTTCTATTGATTCTACCAAACAGGTAATAATATTTACCGTAAATGAATACAAATCTTCTTCGCGGTTCATCTTTCTTGAGATCAAAGGCTGAAATTTTTCCTGTTATTGTGTGCTGCGTTCTGATTGGTCAAAAGTTAAACTAATTACCAGCTCCCCACTCGCACAGTCCGCACCGGGGGAGCTGATATATAGCCACCAGACTTTTTTTCTCATCAGGCACAAGAGGTGCTAAATTTATATCTGTGTACAACTTTTCAGCTCAACAGCGTCTTTCGTTTGGAATCTAGCGCAATTTGAAACTGCAAAGCAACATTTTGACGTCAACGGTTCAATAATCTACAGCGGGCTGCACTTTTGACGTCATCGGTTGAATAGGACAAAATTCTTTCCAAATTTGGTCAACAGCAGCTGGTTATGGTGAATTATGCGTGTGGTTTTAACCAATCAGAAACGGGGAAATATTTTGAATGAATAATAAGGGAATTTACTGGGTGCCTAGTTAACTGAAGAGGCGAGGCGCTGAGACAGGGAATCTTTTATAGGGACGGGAAGTTTATTTCTCTTTGATATAACTGCACCCAAGATCCCCAAGAGTGCAAAGTGAAAGTAAGACATTTCATTGAGGCATCACGTGGGAATAACAATTGACCCACACTGTCCGATGAAGAACAGCTGTTGTTTTGGCTCAAAAAATAATAGGGGAGATTACGTATTAAAAATAGCGGCCTTTCTGCAAAGGTGATGTAATCTGCAAGATCCCACTGAAGTCTTTTCCACGTTAGTTCCCCATATTGCAAATTCCCATTCCAGCTTGGTTACATGTACTGGTGTGGGTAGACATGTACTCGTGAGGTAAAGAAAAAAAAATAAGAAAGAAAAAACTTCACGCGCTGCTTGCACGAGCGAGTATCATCAGCATCTTCCGTGGTTTAACGACATTTTTCTACGATCTATTTTTGCGATATGATTGTCTCTAATTTCCCAAACAAGTCACTGAAGCGAGTAAATTAAGTTGAAAAAAAAAACATTTTGTTTTTTTGCTTAGCCTAGACACAAGTTTCAACGGGACTGAGAGCAATGAAGGAAATCAGCTGGCGGATCTAGGATCATTTAGAGAGCCGAGTTTAGCGAATGAAAACTGACGAAATGTTAACTCTACGTGTACCACGGTCGGCCTCTACAGCATGCCGGTACACCTCGCTGACATCCTCGAGAGAAGTTTTCCCATTCTTTCTTCGGAGTTACGAATATTTCATTTATGCGAAATAGAACACACGTCTGTTCTTTTTTTGCAAACGAAACAAGCAGAAATTTCACCGTGTGGGTCTATCTTTCTTTTCTTCGAATGAAATGGTTTCTCGACATTTAAGGCTCACTGATGTCAATTGGAATGACAGCATGATATGGCTCATACAACTACTGCCATGTAAGAACACGCGAAGGTGCGTCTAACGTTACGGTTCGCCGATTAGGTAGAATTATACAAACGATTTTTCTGCCCAATCAGAGGACGGCATTATTGTTCGTGGTAAGACCAGTTTCCCAAGAGTTCCTTCCCTTTGCTTCAACCTTTCTTCGCTGATTCCCCCCCCCCCACCCCACCCCCCGTGGTATTTTTTATCGACTCAAGAAAATATCACGGGATGTTACAGGAACGACTAAGAAGAATTTTGCTTATAAGTAAATTGTGAGGCTGATAACGAGCCGAGACAAGGGAAGAATTCGAATTTGAAAACTCATTAAAAGTTGCTTGTCACGTGTTTCGCCAACAGCCTAAAATAATTCATTGTTCCTTAAAACCACAACAATATATATTCTGTTCTATTTTTATGTTATAACCAAAATTTTCCGTGCCGTGTGATACAACTGGTACAACGGTCAATATTGCTCTTATTTAACCAGTAAGAGATACATAAACATTAATTAATCATCAATTACAAGAAGTCAACGCTTTCTTCTGTTGCACCAGTTATAGCGGTTAAACCTAAGTAATTAATTTTGTGTTAATTTTGAAAACCTGTGTCGCTGTCACGTTGATATGTAATGATAGGATCAGGTTTGCATCGTACATTTTATCAACGAACCATTGTTAAAGGCCAAGTTTTGCTTGATCAGTATTCATGGCTTGTCAATCTTAATTAAGAGGTCTATTCAGGGCCCCTTCATTATTCAGGTTCTAAGGGCTGTTATATCTATTCAGCTTGTGCCATAGACGTCTTAATGAAGAGCTTGGAGTCAGGAACCATGGTAAAAGAAGAGGAAACAATCTGGAAAAGTCAAAAAGAAGAGTAACGCAACGACGCGTATTCCAGTGAGATGAAACATGACAAGGAAGTAACGCAATCACAAAGGACCTGCCCTTGTAACACAATGTGCTCCCTTCCTAAGCGTTACATGGTGGCCATGTTAAGCTTTCTTGGTTTTGCGAACATTTACGCCATGCGAGTGAATCTCAGTGTGGCTATTGCTGTCATGGTCGCCAATCAAACGGTTATCCAAGATGGGAAGGAAGTCCAGGTATTTTAACATTAACGTTTAGCTCACACTCCGGAGAGGACGGAGGGGACTCAAATATGACACATCTCAAGACTCATTACCAAACTCAAAGATGTAGACTTCTGCACCTATGTACGTACTTCTGATCCTATCTGACCTGCACCTTGAGCACACTCTTTAAGGAGCACTGTCACAGGGGTTTTGCTGTTTTCAGCTTCATTCATTACTAAAATCATTACCTGGTATCTTTTCTCGTACTCAAACTGCTCCTGATGGACTAACAGGAAGATGTCAAACGAACTGTGGCTATGATAATGAATGAATTTCCGGCGATATTTTCAAGGAATGGCTTTACAATTTGAAAAACTGGCTAATTTGTTCAAATTTCAATCCACTTCTGTCCTTGCCATCCTGAGTAACAGGCGGCATTAAACGGTTTCAGTGTAGTGATATAGTGCTAGGTAACAAAACTACCACATTATTTTTGGGTTTGCATTGATGCAAGAACATATTTTAAAATGACGCTAAATACCGTGACAGTGCCCCTTTAAAGTATTGCAGGTCTAGAGCGCTTCTACGCCATCTACAATCGGCAATTTTGTGGCCCCCAATAAGTTGTGGCGCAGCTAGTCAAGAAATGGCATAAGCACTGCGCAAATATATTCCTCTGATAGTAGAAGAAGTGCAGCAACTGCTTATTCTTCGTTAAAACGTTTACTGTGCTAGTTTTGGTGACGTAATTAACACCCGAATTTGCCTGTCGTGCGCGTCATCAATGTTGGGTGAATAAAATGCTGCAGGGTGTAGCTACGCCAACTGAAACGACTCCACGAAATGTTGCAGCGTAAATCCGGGAAAATTAGTAAAACTAATTTTCTTACATTCCCTCTTCCATGTGCCATTATTTACAGGAGCCCGCAGAATTTCCCTGGAGTACAAAAATACAAGGTAGACTGAAATGTGTATATACTTGTTAATTTTTTAACCACAGCATAAGTTTTAAACTGAGTAGAATCCTTTCGTTTATTCCTCCTCTTGCTCAGTTTCTTTTTAAGTGACCAAAAAAAGAGATCGGCTTCTTCCTATTCGTGTGATCCTCTCGGCCATTCTAACCATTACCTTAAGCTTATGGAATCATCTCTTTCTTTGCAGGAATAGCTCTTAGCGCGTTCTACTTTGGTTACATAGTGACCCAGCTACCAGGCGGTGTTTTGGCGCGAAAATTTGGCGGCGCCACTCTTCTCGGGATCAGTGTGGGAACCAGTGGCGCGCTGACGCTTTTAACACCTTTTGCTGCGCGTGCACATGTCGTGGCATTGATCGCCTTGAGGGTTACGATAGGATTGGCCGAAGTAAGAAACATAGCTATGTTGATGTTGATGTATTTTTCGATTTTTCCTTTTAAAATTAAATCATTTAGAAATTCATTCTGCCTTCTTGTCCTCGCCTTTTTTCTTGTACTTCTGCGCAGCTATAAGAGGGTTTGACAAGACTTGTACTTGTAATTAAAAAAAAAGCTCTTTTCGTGCATTCTGTATGTCTTAAATGTATTTCAAATTCTGTTCTTCTGTGCATCTGATTTTCTTTTCTCTTTGACGGTATCTTCAGCAATTCGCTGTTTATTTTTCCCATATATTTTATCCCTCTTGCTGTCGGCAGGGATTTGTGTACCCAGCTGGGCATGCGCTGTGGAGTCAGTGGGCTCCGCCATTAGAAAGAACTAAATTGGCGACACTCAATCCTGCAGGTATCATAATTATAAGTTAATAGTTAAGACAACGGCGTTACTTCCGAATTACAAGGGAAAAGCCCTGGGAACAAGGATGAGTACAAATATCACGCGGTAAGAAATTCGCTCGCACGGACATAACAATTTAGCATGCTGGATTGTGTAGTATCGTCGATATCACTGAGATTTTTTACCCAGTTTGCACTTTGACTCGCCCGACGGGCTCGTCAAAATATGGCACAACTCGTAAAAACACATTACTACACAACAAAACGTCTAATAAGATATATTCCTCCCAGTTCTAGCTAGCGAATTGTTGCCAGTAGCAAAAATAGTTCATATACATATTATGCTTGTGGCCCCATTTTCACATTTCTAATTGAAGTAAAATTTTCTAATCACCTGACGGATTGCTATCGAAAATCCACTGACTGATTGTCCACTTCCGAAGATTTTTGAGCAAACCGAAGAATATCTTTTTTGTTTTGTCAGGGGCAAGATTGGGCATCATAATTTCTATGTTCCTGTCGGGACACCTCGCCTATAACGTTGGTTGGTCCTCTATATTTTACGTTTTTGGTGAGTAAATGGTCAGTGCTCACCGAGCACTCTTTTATTTCTGTGGCTCCTGGAACCTTTCAACTTGGTGGTCCAAGGGTGGTCCATCTACGAACTTGTATGGTCGGGGTTTACATTGTGTTTTATTTTGAGGGAATACTCGGAACTCTTGCAATGGCCCTCTCTTCACCCAGAAGTATATGATGTGTTCAGTTTAGAGTCAAACCAGAGCAAAAATTCATGCTGTTGCTGTTCTGTTTGTTTGTAGGAACCAGTGGTATATTATGGTCTGCCGTCTGGTTCGCTTTGGTCAGGAATTCACCTTCGAAGCAGCCGTGGATTTCTGCCAAGGAATTAGACTACATAGAACGTAGTTTAGGCGACGATTTACATGCTCAGGTAGGCCTCAACAAGAGGGAGGAAATGTAATTCATCCAGAGTTTAGAACTCCCTCTAGTACTTCAACGAAGAATTTCCAAAACTGATACTTGTTACCAGTGACTACGCGCGATATTCTCAAATCCTGAATCGACTATTGCATAGGCACATTGCCTAAAACATACACAGGCTCTGACCAACTTGCTAATTTTCCTTATCGCAGGACGTATCTATTCCATGGAAGGCGATATTTACCTCTCTACCTCTATGGGCCATTGTAATTGCGCACTTTACACAGACCTGGGGTCTGTACACGATGATGTCGGAATTGCCTTTGTATTTTAACCAGAGACTCCATCTGGACCTTAAACAGGTAACCATAGATTCTCCGATCCATATCGAAACCCGGGAGGTATGGGTTCGAGTCCTGGCCAGGATCAACTATACTCCCAAAGCGCCTCTTTCCGCCCAGATCTATAAATAGGACCCTTTATAACAACATAAAGTGAATTAAATTGTCTCAAAATATTTTCCTGCTATTTCAGACTTCAGTTGCATCCGCCCTGCCATATATTCTGGTATTGCTGGTTCTGGTGTTCGGTGGACAACTCGCCGATTATCTTCGTAAACATTTTTTTAGCACCGGTGCAGTGAGAAAGATTTTCAATACACTAGGTAGGCGAGTTTTATTATGACTTTTATACATTCAATCCGGTGCTACAGGAGAAGGGCGACTGTCCGCGGTGTTATTATTTTGTTGTTATTTCGTAGCCAGACTAAATTCTGCATGTTCACGCCTTCAATTCATTTCAGATTATAATTTTTTCTTTTCATTCAAAATGAAAAAAAAAATGTTTTCTCTCGACGCTCTGTAAAGCCGTTAAACAGGGCGCTTGTTCAGTTAGGCTAATCTTTTCCCCCTTTTTTCAGGATTTCTTCCAATGGTGGTATTTCCAATAGCCACAGGATATGTCACTGATCACGTGACCGCCATGGTTATGATGACCTTAGGGATAGGCCTTAATGGTTTTTCTGAGACAGGATTTTTGGTGAATCATCTGGACATTGCTCCAGCTTTTGCCAGTGTGCTGTTAGGTGTCACAAACACTGCGGCCACCATGTCAGGAATAATTAGTCCGACGCTATCTGGATTCATTGTCCAACATCACGTAAGCGATCGTGCCTGCCAAATATACAGTAGGGCCTGTTAGGAAATTGACTGCGTGACTGTCACGCTGTGAAATTGAACTTTGTTCCTTTTGTTCTTGTTGCCTAGTGATAAGCTGTAATCACGTGGTGTAAGTTTAGGGTTTCAAAACCATGTGCGAGTTGACATGGATTGAGCGATTGTAATTTTTCCTCCGTGCTGGGACATTAAAATAGTGGAGTGATTCGAGTCTGTTGGTCGGTTTAACGTGAATATTATCGGGAAAATCTTTTGTGTTAGAAGCAATCGGAAGATTCCTGACAGGCCTTTGTCAATTGTGCAAGAACGTTTATTAGAGTATGCTGCAGATACACAAATACTTTTTGCAGTCAATTCCGTGAGACACTGTTAAACAATTGATTTGTTCGTTTGTTTCTTGCCCCATTTCAGATCACGTGATGATATCCGTGAGACTTATTGCTTTCAAATTCAAACAAATCCACGCGGAAATGAATGAATAATTTCCAAATGGACAAGGGAGTAACTCTAGGGAGAGCATCACATGATCTGAAATGGGCAATTTACATACGTAGCTAAAAAGGTCTAATCATAAGATTGCTAGCTCACAGGAGCCTTTGATTTCTTTCTCGCTTTTAAATTAACTTACGTATTTTTATACTGTATCTGCGAATTAAAGCGAGTTTGAAGTGAGTGTCGCAAAGCCAAAACCAAAGTTATTACTTTGGCCAATCAGAAAGGATGCGGAATATCCACTGATCAAATCAAAACTCGTAGCCGACACAAAGCGCGGGAAAACGCAAGCGCAGATTGGTTGTGGTTTTACTTCTGATTGGTTGAAAATGTGGCGCGAGATTTTTAAACCAATCACTGATCTAAGTAATTCAAAACCAACGCAATTCGCTAATTACTTTCAACACTCGATTGAAAACCGCTCTAAATTAAGCCTGCGTCAGACGGACAAAACCGCCGGTACCGAAGATTATGTGACACCTCCGGCTGCAACGCAGGCTAGTAATTACTCTGAAATAACAACTCGATGAATTGACGAATCAACTAATCAGGGTAGGAAATTCATTTATGTGCACGGTCAATACTGACTTTTCTTTCTTTCTTCCATTCTTTACTCGTTTCTTTCTTTTTCAACAGACGGCAGAGGAATGGAGATTAGTTTTCTGTATAAACGGAGCGATTTATCTCGTGGGTGGAACATTTTATGTTCTGTTTGCTTCTGGCGAAAAACAACCCTGGGCAAACGCCGGAAATGAAGTGGACATGAAAAACTAACTTCAAGGGATTTGACAGCAGATGATAAAATATGGAAAATACAAGATAATATAAATTCCATGAAAGCTTCTATAAATCAAATAGATCAAATTTCTGGCTATTTTTTGACTCGTACGAAAATATCTAATACAAGAAAGTGGGGCATCGAATGGTCTGCATGGGTCTCAGTGGCGAGCACGAGTCTACCGACCGGAGGATATACGGGACACGTGGGCAGGATACGTGTGGATAAAGAAACTTCGTTAGTCTATGTCGGCTTCCCATCCCGGTATCGACAGTACGCAAGAAAAAAAAACTGAGACTGGCAGAAGGGAGAAGATAGACTTCGAGTAGTTTCTTTTCCAAAATTATTTGGACGATTCAACTGCCTGCAGCTCTTGCTACATGTAGTCATTGGTAAATTTTCACCCCGCGCGTTGGATCTGAGAAAAAAGAGCCGAACTACATGTACGTAGTCTGGGATAAAGACTACGGCGAAGACCTTTTGCCAACTCATTCTCTCTGCTCCCTTAGAGACCCTGACTTAGACTGGAAGAAAACAGAGTCAATAAGAAAGAAAAGAGAAACGATACCAGTCCGGAATATTCTCAGCTCCGATTATTGCATTTCTAGCTTTTTGATTGGCTAAAAAACTCCGACTATGAGCCAATAGTCGGAGTTTTACGTCATATGGAAATAGTGCGTCAACTTTTTATTTTACGCTTTGTAAAATTGTGGAAATAAAAATCGGCGGCAAAACCCGGTTTGAGAATTTACTAAAACAATTATTCCATTCGCCCTTGTTGGATATGAAGTGATTATAACCAACTCGCGCTACGCGCTCGTTGGTTATTTTATCACTTCATATCCAATGCGGGCTCATGGAATAATTGTTATATATTAGGACATCCATGACGTCACGAAACTCGCGTTTCAACCAATGTGAATGCGTATTTTGGTTGGAGTGTCGTGTTTCATAACAAACCAAGAAATTCAAGATGGCGGACAAAGAGAGAGTCGAGAACATGGCGAATGCTTTCCAGTGCGATGAATACGGGTCTTTATGAGGTATATATGTCGCAAATTGGGTCAAATATTGATCGAAATCGAAAAGAGAACGGCAAATGTACAAATGTCACGGAACGTAGGAGTCGCGCAGGCTAGTCAACATTTTAACACTGATACGATTTTAAATGGACTGGCCCCGTTCTACCCCGTGCGAGAAAGCCAATACTCGACATACAAATCTCAAGGAGTGGAAAGCAAAACTACGCATGCACTCAGCATCAACCCCATGTTAGACTTATTGCGCGTGAAAATTTACAGCTTAATCGTCCGAGTTGATGCAAGAAACAACCTTGGCGACAGACAGCGTCTCTCTAAGACAAACTAATAGTTTTCAAGAAGTAAAGCTACAGCAATATTTGGTTTAGTCGGACAAAGATAATTATCGTATCCTCGATAAGGCGCAACAATAACTTGCAACAGTTTTAATGATACAGCCAGGGCTCCACAATGTAGAATGCAAGTAAGATAAATCTCACGGTAAATCTCACACTTTGTCTGTCTAAAGCAAATTTAGAGAGCTAAAAGAAAGTCTTGCATTACATATGATCCAAAATAAACTACATGTAACAGCAAATGATAAATTATATAGGTGTCAGACTCTACACGAAAGCGTCAGATAACAACGGAAATCATGCAGACCTATGACCTCTTAACATTTGCTGTACACTGATGAAACGGATCTATTCTTATTCATTGTCCTCCTCATAACACAGAATTAAGTGCCCTTTATAAACAAGTGCGAAGCAAGAAAACGGTCGAAAGATCGAAATCGAAAAGGGAACGGCAAATTTTCAAAATAACAAATGTCACGGAACGTAGGAGTCGCACAGGCTAGTCAACATTTTTATACCAAGACGGAAACTTGCCAAACTTTATTCACTTCAGCAGATAACTTCGATGCATGCACTTTGCGCTTATGGTCCTTTATTTTAACTCCACAAATTCGGCAAAGAGCCAGACGTTTCTCCTGGTGCCATTCCATGCCAAGAATCTATGCCAATTGCAAAAAAACTTTTCATTCATGTATAAAAGTCTGCTATTTACAAGAAGTACACATGCCGAATGAAAAAGTTGAAAAAATACGGCACCTACTTTTGGCGGATTTCCTAGCTAGTTCTATGCATACATTGCGGACCTATAATGTGACCGGCGAAATCAAGCGATGTACCGTGGTATTAAGAATTGACGAATTGACGCCTTTTTTAAGCGTGTGTCCTGTTATTTAATCATCAATTTCGTCATCACATTGTCAAAAAGTGTGGACCCCACGAGGCGATAGTAAAAGTGCCAGCGGAAGCCGAATTTTTTTCAGTGGAAACAATTTCGAAATCAGTTATAGCAACATGATCGTCAAGCTACGTATAGAAACCCAAGGCAACCCAAGCTAGTCGGGACAACTTTCGCCCGGAAATGCCATTGTCCCGTCTAGGTGCCCCTGGGTCGAGGATGCCTCGTATAGTGCCTTGGCAGAGCGCGCCAAACATTAACAGTTCCATTCATCGAGTTTCACGTCAAACCTTGTCGTTTCCCCTTTTAAAGTTGAATCAGCCCGGACTAATATTCCTCCGAACTAAAATTTCGAGAACTAAACGACTCAAACGCGCCATCCGGGTAGGTTAATTGATTCAGCGTTCATTTTTTAAACACAAGCATTAGCCAATGAACGCGCGAGAATTTCTGCAGTTATGGTAAAATATGTTTTCAATTTCTGCATTGCCGTAGGAAGAAATACTAACGGCAAATTATAAAATCCACCACCAGGATTTAATTTTCATTACTACAATTCATGGCATTAAACAAAAAATATATGTCGTTTTATACCAGCTCTGTGTAAAAGCTGGTTTTCACTAGCGCATAAACATAGGCATAACGACATAGGAACAAACACACTTGTTTTTCTTATTTTTTTCTTACTAGGAATGACAGCGACATAAGGCGACACAAGCACAAGCATAAATTCGTCTTGTGCTCATGCTTAATTAATTATGTCGACTTATGCTTATATCGCGGTGATTCCTAGTGAGTCAGAACAACATAAGAAAAACAATCGTGTTTGTTCTTCTTATGCTCTTGCTTTGAGTAGCGTTATAATTATGCTTCTGGCGTTATGCGTATGCTTATTCACAAGTGAAAATCAGCATTTAGGCAATTACTTCGAATGATGTGTAACAGCAGTTACCATAACTGACATAACTGACTAAAACATGTTCGCATTTAAAACACTGGAGTTTGGGTCATCGCAATTTGATCATTGAAAACATGAAATTAATTTCATGAAACTCCTCAAAAACAGGTACAAGTTGATAAAACGTGGTTTTATACTAGCCATTTACTCTGCGTGCAAATTAGCGTATGCCAATGACTTTTACGCCTTTCTTTGAATTTACCGCGTAACCCGAGTAACAGAAACTGAGGTTGAAATATTTCAAAACACGCTCGCATTTAAACACTGGAGTTTGGCTGACCGCACGGCGCTATCAGTGGAAACAAATAATGAATTTTTCGCGAGCTGAGAATGAAGACTGACAATTGGAAAGTCCGAGGTTTTCTGCACTCTAAGGTATGCCAGCTATATTCTCATTTTTCAAATAAAAGGAACTAGAACGCTTTCTGAATCGGTGGTAGGGCTGAGGTAGGTCCCCATACTCGTTTAGGAGCGACAGCACCTCGTTTATACGCAGTGACTCCTTGTATATGTGAGTCTATTAAAGATTGGCTTGGTAAATACACATTTTCGCCGCTTGTTTATTGCAAGTAAAAATGCTAGGCCACCATGCTCTTTTATGAGAAAAAACGATTCACTTCTCTGGCGAAATCCAGACAAGAAAACTCCGCCATGTCTCAGTGCTCGCGTGAAATCACGCATGAAATTGATTATGCACAGTAAGGATCTCCATGCAAAACTAGGGAATTACCATGCAGATCAAATGCTATCCATTTTAGATCATTTCAGCACCAGCCAAGTGGTCACTGAAACAATAAGGGATTAATTGTACTTGTGAACATACTGGATGTTTTTTAGTAATTTAATTACTATAATGTAAATACAAGCTTCTGGAATCAGGAATCGAGCAATGTGCCAGACATACCTTTGGCGCTGTTTTGGTTTGTCTTCTTGTCTTTGAAAGTTGATGACGGTGAGCTTTCTTAATTGAAATATACTTCTTAAAATATTACCATGTTCCAGGTTAAATCTTCCATGGGAACAATTGCAAAATACCCGCGGCCACTTCGTTTACATGTGTTACGACCTTTTGTAGAACGAGGAATAACACAATAGACACTATTCTTATTCAATGACATGGAAATAAGTGGTCGAGTAATTGTGATAACCTAAATGAAACTTCCCTTTATATAGTTTGAATTGAATTCGTCTTCTAAACTTTGTCTTTACGACAGGAAAAGTTATCCATGTCATCTAAGACAAACCGTTCTTGATCAGGACAAAGTCCAACACTAATGGCGTCCAATTAAGAAAAGCAAAAGGCATATCACAATTGGAAAAAGTGCCAGAAAAGAAATGGTATCGTGGAATATGTTCCCCTGTAAGGCAAGGTGCTGTCTTCCAGCGCGTCACATGATTGGCGCGCTTCTTATGCTGGGATTCGCTAACGTGTACGCCCTGCGAGTTAATCTTAGCATGGGTCTAGCGGTGATGGTCGCTGATCTTACTGTCATGAAAGATGGTAAAGAAGTGCAGGTAATATTATCTTAGACTTTGGATTAAAAGAGAAACAAACAGCGGAAACTTCATAGCTTGTAAAACTAATGCGAACATTATTAACATGGATTCATTAGTTTCTGAAATTCTTCTATTTGGCCACAGTTTTGTAATATGGGGAAGCGGCATGGTCAATGACATCTCTGGGCGTGGCTCAGGCACGCTTTCATTCACTGGTGCCCCAAGAAGATGTAAATCTTAAACAGACGTATATATTACTTTTATGATGATGAAATTGTTTCCTACCACGAAGAACTTAAACAGATTTCATTCCGATATAAACCATGAAGCGAGTACGACAGCGCTTTTTTATCTATTCCCGTGACCTTGACGGCTACAAACGTAAACTAAGGGCGCTTGAAATTAAAAACTTGTTGTAGAAATACAATAATTGCTTGTTTTCCAGGGGCACCCAACGTATTAACGAGTCTGTTCCTCACTTTATCTGTTCCCAGCGCAAATGCTGTTTTGTTGCTGGCTGTCAAAGTTTCAGTTTATGTTTTCTCGTGGAAGTTGTCTCTGAAAAAATATTATTTTTTCGCTGGCTGATGGAAACTCGGAAGGGCAGCTGAAGAAACTGCCCGACGAGGGCTTGAGTCTTGTTGAGAAGAGAGGATTTAAACGGTTTTCAGTGCCATTTACAAGCGTTTATTGTTTGCTCTAATTGCTGGCTGGGAACAAATTATGGATCATCTGATGGCAAAAACGAACAGATAAAATTTTCCCAGCAACACTCGAGAACACCTGAAACGTTTTCCTTTGGGTAAGAGAACGCATTCTGTCATAGTTTGTTCGTTGAGTGCCCTTGGTTTTCCTTGTTTCCCGGAACTAGTTGTGTTGTTACAAGCTTGAACATTATTTTATCTGATTTAGGAACCAGCAGAATTCGACTGGAGCACTACAACACAAGGTATACGGTTTGCAACCCATTTAAAACGTATTTAACATTGTTCTACAAGTGTTATCAATGCTTATCATCACAAAGGCGGTTTCTAGAGTCAGTGTGCTGGACTCCGCCATCCGGATTGAACGGTCTAGCTTCAAGCTCCGGTCGGGCCGCTGAATTAAGCTCGTGGGTAAGACACTTTACTTTCACCGTGCCTCACCCAACCCAGCAGTATAAATTGGTACTGTGGAACGGTAGGGGGCAACCTGTCAGAATATTGGGGCTTACCCTGCGATGGACTGTTGGAAAGCACGAAATATGCGCAAGAGTTGCTCGAGGCGATAGCTGAGAGCAGCGCTGGCTTCATGAATGCTCCATAACCTCCCAAGTGCACGATAACTCGATATTGCACACTCAAAGCATGAAAAAATGTTTTATAACATTACTGGCCTCCGACGAAGGGCTAATGCTCGAAACGTCAGCTCTCGAATCTCTTTACGGTGGCCATGGTGGGAATGTACATCAAAACCAGCGCCAAAAAAGTGATTTATGGCAAAGTGATTTGCTCACGCTATGGATTGTTTACACATGACGTCACGGCGGCCATATTGGTGTACCAAAACAATCCTCGGGGAATTGAACTCTATTGTTATGAAAATATCATCTTCTGTTTCAGCAATCCAATATGGCCGCTTGTCACGTGCGTGAAAATACTCTATATGTCAGAAGTCAGCGTACCCTTGCACGTCTTTGTTCGCTTTATAATAAAAGTTTTTCGTGATATCAAAGTATTGACAAATAAATTGTAAAATAAAAGGGAATGCTGGATTGGTTTTGCCTCTACAGTAAGTTTGGTAAGTTATTAAAAAATAGTCGACAGGGATGCTAGCCAATTAAATTGATTTGACACCGATTTCTGGTCTTTCCTTCAATAACCAGGTTCAAATTCTATTACGAACCACACTACTGTCGCTCCATTTAATTTGCAGGAATTATTTTAAGCGCATTCTACTATGGTTATATTATCACGCCCTTGCCTGCAGGAGATTTGGCGCGAAAACTGGGTGCCGCTACGGTTATAGGTGTGGCTGTACTTGCCCATGGAGCCCTGACTCTTTTCACTCCCTTAGCCGCCAGGACACACGTGGGATTATTTATTGCACTAAGGATCACAATAGGATTGGCTCAGGTGAGAAAGCGTGCAAGTGAGTTCCGAAGTTTACATGTACAGTCGAACTGCTCCTTACAGGTACTTCAATAAGAAGATTTAATAAAAGCGATCACTTGGTCCAGTAGACACCAAGATTCTTTTCAACTCTACCTCCATATCACAGACTCTCTTCTCTATACTTTTGGTCTTCGACTGTACTGAAAAAACGATTGTTGCTGTTTTTCGTCGTCATCATGCTTTGCTTGTTTGTAATTGTTACTTCGTCTTTGTAACTCTAATTCATTTACACGCGCTGCTTCCGGGTCCTTCATTTGGATTTGAAGGCGCGCGCGCGTATTTTCGTATGTGGTGCGCCTGTTTATTTAGTTGACGTGTATGCTTAGTTCACAATTTAACGGTTTAATTTATTTTTCGTTGTTTTCCTTATTACTTTTTCTTGTCAGTAACTGTGCTCACATCGTGGGTGGCTCCACCTGAAATGTTCTGCAATTGGTATAGGATTTAATGGAGCCGAAACCAATTGTGGAATTACAAGCATTTTAGGCATCCTACTGATGAACGGTTATGGCAATTAGATATTTATTACAGGAGCCAACATTGAGATTGTGGTCTGTCGCCTTTGAATTATTAGGGAGCTTAAGCAATGACGACGGCGACGGCTAGGACGACGTTGTTGTTTTACAGAAGACGACAGAGAAATGTACAAACGACGACAAAAAAATGTACAAAAAAGTCATAACTCACGTGCAGAGCTATTGTACTGCTCATTAAATCTTTTTTTTGTGCGACGTTCTCGTTGAGGTTGCCGTCGTGGTTTGCTTAAGCTCCCTATTGTTATTACGGCCTGACTTCTTCAGGGAATTAATTATATTTATAATTTATTATTGTAATTCTTTTTAACAATTAGTATAGTGTAATGTTATCTTTGAGAGTGAATTTTAAATAAATTTATGATTATAAAAATTATCATTATCATTATTATTGTCATTGTCATTGTCATTATCCTTAATATTGCTGTTGCGAAAGTCGAGTCCAGGAACAAAAGCGGATGTTTGCTCGAGCTTCTTTATAAAACCATGGCCAGAATATTCATTTGAGTAGCGTGTATCTGTCCAAGATATCTGTCGTACTGTGCAGTGCTTGTGCTAAGAGATTTTAGTTTGTTTCATAAGGGATTTGTTTTCTCGGCTGGACACGCACTCTGGAGTAAATGGGCGCCTCCTTTAGAGAGAAGCAAACTTGGAACACTTAACTTCGCAGGTGAGTGTAGGCCGAGATCCAGTCCGGTTCTAAGACTTAACAAGACCAGTGTTGATTGTTTAGAACCATTTCAATATATCAACCTGACTGTTTTCCTTGAATATTTTTAGCTTAGGACGTACAAGGGTGGTCGGGGAAAGAAAGTTGCATGCCCACGTGAAAAAAATAAAATGTTTCACGATGGGATAGTAATAAGCCAATTCCGAGATGCAGTTTTCCTCTGTTGCAAGACAAGTCGAGGTGCGCAACCTTTTATTTCATATGGAAATGAGCTTTTGTCTTAAAAATCACTGACTCATATTCACACGAAAGGTTGTGCACCAAAACTCGTTTTGAAACAGAGGTAGAAGGTAACTCAGAAATAGCTTATTCATCCTTTTAGAGTATACTGTTATCTGAAAGCTGTCCGTCCATGTTTCAGAAAGAACAACATAGTTCAAATCTCGAACTTCTTTATGTAATTCCCTAGTTCTGTAGCTAGCATCCCACTAGCATTTTAGAACAATTTGTATTAATTTAGTTTTGGTGTGGCCGTACTTGATCGGCTATTCGACCTGTTGTCCATAGGAGCTCATCTAGGAATCATTCTTATCATGTACCTATCTGGAAATATTGCATATTACCATGGCTGGCCAATGATATTTTATGCTTCTGGTAAGTAATGGTTATTAATTCGTTTCAGGAATTCGTACCTCAGAGAAATTCAGAATTTTAAATACTTCGGCTGCTGTCTTTTTCATTATTTATTATGCATTTTTCAGCATCTCTACTTTAAATGATCAATATACTACGACTTTGTTTCAGTCGATGAAACAATTATGACATCAAATCACTGGAGAACAAGTTGTGATTATTTTCTTGACATTACAAGTTACCATAGCAACGGTATAAACACCCTTAATTTTAGCTTTAACTGCTAATAAGTCAAAATTGACCTCGGTGACCCTTGGCTAATTTTTTATCATTGAATTTTGATAAGCAAGACAAGATGTAACTTTTGGTAAAGTTTAAAATAATTCTGTACATATCGTTCAGAGCCACCTTAACTTTACGAACATTTAAGGTGTCTCTGAACCCCATGTACAGAGTTAAAAATAAAAATGGAACTTATTTCCCTCACCAGGTATTAGCGGGGTCCTCTGGTCCCTTATATGGCTTCTGATGGTCAGAAATTCACCTTCAGAACAATTCTGGATTTCAAAGGAAGAAGTGGAGTACATTGAACTTAGCTTAGCAGATGATTTGCAGAGCAAGGTACGTATGAAAAAATATTGCCATATAAAATCACCTCAAATGCACATATAAAACGGCGAAATAAAACTCAAAATATATGGTTGATTCGTTTATTCATCGACTCTTTCATTCACGTATTCATCCAATCAGCTGGTAGCGAGAGATAATCTCTTGCTGGTCATTCAGTCAGTAAGTCAATCAACCATTCAGTCAGTCAGTCAGTCAGTCAGTCAGTCAGTAAGTCAGTAAGTCAGTCAGTCAGTCAGTCAGTAGGTCAGTCAGTTAGTTAGTCAGTCAGTAAGTCAATCAACCATTCAGTAAGTCAGTTAGTCAGTCAGTCAGTCAGTCCGTCCGTCAGTCAGTCCGTCCGTCAGTCAGTCAGTCAGTAAGTCAGTCAGTCAGTTAGTCAGTCAGTCAGTCAGTCAATCAGTCAGTCAGTCGGCAGTCAGCTATTCGGTTAGTCAGTCAGTCCGTCAGACATGCAGTCAGTCATTCCGTCAGCCAGTCAGTCGAATGAGTCGATCAGTGAGTCAGTCAGTCACTCGGTTAGTTAGTGGGTCAGTCAGACAGTCAGCCAGTCAGTCATGATCAGAAGATCAGTCGTTCGTTTGTTAAAGGTTTATTTCGCCCATCTACAGGATGTTCCCATCCCATGGAAAGCAATCCTCGCATCTCGTCCAGTGTGGGCAATTACAGTAGCACACTTTGCGCATGGTTGGAGTTTATACACTATGATTGCAGAGCTTCCTATTTTTTATATTAAAAGATTTCATTTCAATCTTAATAAGGTAAGATTAAATGTTACAAGCTCCTATCAAGCTAGAAAACGTTTTATTCTAAAGCAAGTTTCTTACTTTCATGACGATCTAGGATGGTTCATGTTCTCTTGAAAGTCCCAGCACACAATGCGGTACACGAACTTGCAGTCACTCAGTTGACTAACGCAACATGTCACGCACTCTACAGCCTCACCTTGCAGTGCAATTTGTCTTGCAATCTGCAACGCAACAATGACGACAAAAAGCATTGCGAGTCGCAGAGCGTGCCACGCATTCTCACTAATTTTACTGCAAAATTTTGTGGCATTCCAGGTTGTTAGTGGGATATATATAATAATATATTTCACATCTTCATCGTCGCAATTAACACTTTAACTCCAAAGGGCCACCACAGACGAGACGATTAGTTGTCGACAACTCGTCTCACAGACGATGTTTTTTTAGTTTTTTGATAAAAAATAGTTGTCGACAACTAATCGTCTAGTCTGTGGAGGCCCTAAATGCTAAATAATAAAAATTGTAAGTTGTCGACAACTAAGCCGTTTCTTTTTAGAAAAGGCAAACTGCTTTAGTTGTCGACAACTAGTAGTTTTCGATAACGACATTTTTGACATTTTATTCCCGTTTCCAGCCGTGTGTGGAAATGATTGGTTTAATTGTCGACAACTATTGCAACTGAGCATGCGTACCGAACGTTAGCTCCAAGCTCTCGTTGGCTTGACTTTAGACATCGACAACTAACACCCCAGTGTGGTATGCTTGCATCGGACACATAATACCATAACTTTGTGAACTGATTTGTCCAATTAACTTGATTTTTTTGGCACCAAAATGGGCTTGGAAAATATGCATAAAATTGCACCTCCCGTCTGATTTGTGACTTGATTGACCATCCCTATAACTTTTGAAACGTTTTTGTCTGATACATATTAATCACTGCACTGGAAAGCTGCAAATTAATATAAGATACAGTTTAGGGGTATACCTACTATAAACGGTGCATGATAGACAACTTTCTTAATTCTTTCCTTTTATATCGTTTTCTCTCATTTCTTTCAAAGTTCTCGCTTTTTCACTTTTATTTGTTTATTGTGTTCATTTCATAATATTCACCGATCAACACCTTTCAAAATGGTTTATCATACATGGATATCCGGTTAATATTTTTTAAAAGACCATTTTCCTTAGGGTGTAAAGAGTTCAGAGGTAAAGATGGTTATTTTTTCTTGAACAGGCAACTATTGCCTCAACCGTGCCTTTCCTGGGGACGTTCATAGTAGTGTTGATCGGAGGACGGGTGGCAGACTCTCTTCGTGAATATAATCTCTGCAGCACAGGAACCGTGAGAAAGGTCTTCACTGCTCTTGGTAATTAAAGGCAAAAATTTAAATCTAAACTATGTATCTTACGGCTCAATATGATTACACTATACATTTTTCGAAGGTTTTCCGCCAGGTACCAGGATAGAAAGAGGTGCTATGAGACTAAAGGGTCTCTGCTAAGTACAGAGACCTCCGCCCAGGACCCAAATGCATGATTGAACGCGAGTGCGACTCTTGAAGTCCAGAACAAATCCTTACTCCGCTCTGTACTTGAAGGAGACTCAATACGAGACTGATGTGAGATGTAATGATCGAAATATGAGCTCTAGGTTTGAGAAGTCGTACTCGTATTCAACAACTTGATATTTCTTCCGTTTCTTTTTGGTCCTAGGTTATGTTTTTCCGGCTGTATTTTTCATAGCAGCAAGTTATTCGTCAAATTCTGCCATCGTTCAGGTGCTAATCACTCTGGGAATGGGACTCAATGGATTAGCAATTTGTGGCTATTATGTCAATCATCTTGATATCGCTCCGCCTCTTGCTAGCGTCTTGCTTGGAATTACAGACACTGCGGCAACGTTAGCGGGAATTGTGTCACCAACCCTGACAGGAGTTATAGTTCAACATCACGTGAGTATTGAAAGGCGGAACAGAATCTGGCTACGTTTGTGGGGTCTGTGGCTGTTTCTCTCCCGTCAAGGAAGATAATTTATCGGGCCCATAAAACTTAACAGTAAACCAGTTGAATAATACAAAAGGGAGGAAAAACTGCCATTTGGGAACTTTTAAGAGTTCTTCAAAATATCTTGAAATAATGGTTATTGAAATGAAAAGTTAACGCAAGAGATGTGGCAACCTTTGTGATGTAGGTATGTGAATATTAGTAAGCATTTCCTACCTCGCGATCGCGGAGGAGCCTCTCCGTGTCAAAATGGCATGAGGTTTACTTTGTGCTCAAACTTAGGGCCTGATTACATGGACCGGGCTGGCCCGGTTAGCCGGGCTTGTTTCAGTTTGCCGAGATCTTGGCACGTCTGTTAAACGCAACAAAAATCAACTTCGCGATTACATGACAACCGGGCCAGCCCGGTTAGCCGACAAAGAAACCCATCCCGGCAAACCGGGCCAGCCCGGCTCATGTAATCAGGCCATCAATAAAGACGCGCATATTCTTTTTTTTCCTCAACAGGGTGCTGAGGAATGGATGCTTGTGTTTTACATAATGGGGGCGATTTTTCTCATAGGTGGAGCATTTTATGTGCTTTTTGCTTCAGGCGAGAAACAACCCTGGGCAAATGGAAACGAATATGAAAAACTGCGTTCCAATGAGACATCACCTGATCAAAAACATCAACAATAAGTTGAAGAAATAAATAAACGTATGAAGATTTGTGTCAGTTGAATTAAATGAGTTTTGCGACTAACGTTCAGGCACAATGAGCTCGCACACCACTGCTCATTCCAGTGAGACACATTGCAGCGACCTGTAGGAGAGAGAAATACATAAACGAGCACACACTTCAAAATAAAGGGCCGGATAGGGACGTGCTCCCCTCGCGTTTACTTACACCTGCATTTAAACTCGGGCACTTTACGGGAAGTTCGTCTCCTCAACACGGCCCGAATTCAACCAGTTCCCCTTGATCGCACTCACTCTCGTCCCCAGAGTTCTCTTAGCTGGCTGGGCCTGTGCACGAGGAACAAGTGGCTCTCGGGACACATGATTTGATTCGCTGAAATCAAACAAAGGGTGTCCAGCCAGTATGCAGTCCGTATCGTGTCTTGCGCATGCAGCCTCGAGCCCTTTCATTTGCATAATTTTAACCTTTCAGGCCGAGCAGAATTTTAATTTTGGACCAAAAACCGAGAGTTTGCAGTCTAGTTTTTGCAAAAACCAAACAAGAAAGACAACTACTGACAAACCCATAAAATTGGACTAGGTTGGCATAATTTCCATTATTTTGCAACCGAAATGTGATCCCTCACGCATCAAGAAGCAAGGTGTCGTGACAGCTAAAAATAAATTGATACATCTCGATATAAACTGCAGCCAAGGGCAAACAGGAAAGCATATGACAGGTTTTAATTTTTGAGCGCCGAAGATTCAGTCACTTGACTTCGATACTTCACCGACTAAAGAACGTCTTCTTTCGGTTTTACAAACATGCTGCACTTCTTGTCAATTGCAAAAGCAATTAGTTGAAATGGAATGTTTTTAAACGTCATCAAGCCACGGCTTCACACTGAGCGCTCCCAATGGTTCTATAATTGCAAATAATGAAATTGAATATAAATGCTTCTGTTACCAGAGCGACCAGCGATGTGCCAAGAACACCAACAAAATAGGCAGCGGCTTGATGTGTTGGTAAAAGCTTCGTGATCAAAGCAAAATGGACATCGACCAAGAACCCACTCAAGAAACCTTTCGCAAAAAACTGACAGTTCCCAGTGGATTCAGAAATTTGCTCGAAGGTCTAACTGTTGAAATTCTGCGTTCGAATCCAGCAAACATTTACAGATTTGCGGCTGAGCATTTCGCAGTGAAGTTGAAAGAGCGACAAGGTTCGTAAATTAATGTTCTGTAGTGTTAAATAATCCCTTCTATTTCGTTCTTTTAACAGGATCAGGCAAGCATGGATTTAGCAACATCACATCGTCTGAGTATATGTTTGGTTAGCGTTAGACCTCGGACTGCTTGATGGGCAGTGAGTGCAAGGCCTTTAACAGTGACACAAACTAACAAGCACACAAACATGTCGAAATGAGCTCTTAACAAGTCAATATTAAATCAACTCGCTCTCTTCCTCTTAGTATTGCTAATGCAACGTCTTTGAAAGCCTTGCTGGCCTTCGGCGACCTTTTCACAATACTGTAGGTCAGTTAACAGGAGATTATCCAGAAAAGCGAAAAAAACGGCTGGCCACAAAAGGTCGAAACAGCAAGATTTTTTTAATTAAGAATTAAGAGCTATAAATTATACATATGGCGACACTTTGGACAAAACTACAGCATTGAGCTTGCTCGAATCAAGCTTTGAAAATTCAAATATGTTTAACTTCATCTGTTTTAACCTTTCGTTTCCTGTACAATCACCGGCCTTTTGTCTTCGTTGTTGCTCGTCGAGGCTTCGTAATCGGCGCATGCCCATTAAGGTCTTGAAATTTTCTTCGAGTGATTACAGAAAGCTGTTATACGCTATAAATTATTACGGCGTTAAACCGACCGACCTAGGAAATCGAAACAAAATGCAGCGGGAACCTTGGCACTACGAACAATGCGGGTCCACAGATATTCACCTGAAATTAAAAAATTTCAGTCGAGCATAAAAAAGAACGAAGATAGCAATATTTTTCAAAGTTAAGTGCGATGTAAAGTGGGAAGATGTAACCCTTCCATCGATGTGGAATTTTAACAGCACCAATTTCATTTGTAGATCAGGTTTTCTTCTCGATATCTTGAAGGACTACCACAAAATAAACAGCACGTCTTCACTTAAGAATGCAATATAAAAATATTGTAATAATATTTCGTAATAATATTTTACGTAGTGGATGCAATATTTTTTTTTCCCTGTCAAGTGTTTGTACCAAAAGAAAAAAATATGTGACATGACACAGGGAAAGAAATAGTTATTATAATGCGTATGCAAATTTCATCTTCTCCTCAAGTCGTTTCTTTAAACCGCGCAGGTGTTTCGCTGATAAGTGGTTAAATTTTTTATTATCTTAGTTTTTTGTACTGTTGACACCACGATAAACAAAAATCATTATTGTATCTTAAAGAAAACAGTTGTTTAGTACTGGTTCTCATTGTATTTCATTGCATTTCTTTTATTTTTGATTTGGAGATCTTAAATATGTTTTTTTATTTTGGTTTTACTTTATTATTATTTTTTTAATTTTCAATTTATCTTTTTCCGTTTTTATTTATTTATTTATTTTTAATCTTGAGTCTAGAGTCCAAGGTCCAGTAGGGGCCCTTTTGATGGTGAATTTCAGTCCAGGGCGCGGGCAGCCAGACTGGGGCTATACGTCCACAATAAGCCGGATAAATTTGAAAACGGAGTTTTCGCCTCGAAAGCGGGTAAAATGTTTTCTGTCCACACTACGCCGTTTCCAAATTTTTTCACCATCGATTTTGAAACGTTGCCTCACCAGAATCGCTTAAATACACGCTAAAGCATGCACATATTACCTGAGTCACTTTATTCGACTTTTTTGATGTACGAGTTTTTCAAAAAGTTCCGTTTTCGCTGTCCACACTAACACACCTAGACAGCGTTTTCAAATTTATTCACCTTGGAGTGAGTTTACAAACATTCCCGGTTTTGGTGACCGAAAATGCCGTTCTATTTATTCTTTTGTTTATTTACACTTCGTCCCAATTGATATCAACTCCTTTATTACCCACCCGGCCCACGAAAGGTTGACCATAACACCGGGCGGATTAGTGTGGACGTAGCCTGAGATTTCAGCTCGGCTTTCAGAACAAATCTCCTCAAAAGGGCCTTAGCGCGTAATACATGAGAAGAGTTAACACAAGATCCGGCACTCTTCGTTCATTAGGTTTGTCGTTGTGGTTTTGCTTATTCAAAAAGATTTGAGAGTTTTAACGCAGGCTGAAATTTCCAACCACGGCTGGTTTCGGTTGGTCTCAAACCACGCTGAAGAGCTGAGGCCAGTCATGAAATCACCTTCAAATTTCAGCCCGGGTTGAAAAGCGATCTTGGGCATGCCCAGTGGTGGTGTTTTCGCTGGCGCGCCCCCAGTCGTTTTCATACAAAACGCGGCAAAGCGCGGTGAAGCGCCTGCTTTGCATGGCGCGCTGTGTGAAGATGAAGACGACTGGGGCACAACAAAACAAACAAGGGTTCAGTGGAGCCGAAATTTGTCATGCATCCATCCACACTTGCGGTACTCACAAGTAAGAAACGGCACACACCTTAATAATTAGAGCGAGTTTCATTGAGTGTCGTAAAACGGACATGACAACTTGGCGCGTTGGATAATAATCTCCAAATCTTGTGTTGGTGCTAGTTTCACGCCGGTTTCCACTTGTGGAATGAGCATAACACTAGTGAATTAGACATAAGTACAAACCTAAGTACAAACCCAGGAGGTTGCTTTTATTGTGAAAGGGTCAGAAATATTTTTATTTCTTTTAACAGAGAGAGGATATGACGACTGCCTGTTGGGGTCACAGATCGATGGCTATTATAGATATGAACCTCCAGGCAATAGGGAGGAACTTGAAAAAGCAGCTACGAAAATTCAAGCAACTTTCCGTGGACATAAAGCAAGGCATGAAGCACAAACCCTGATGAAATCCGACTGGCACGAATCCCATGACGAGAGAGAAGTGCAACTTTCCACTGCTGGTAGTTTTGGCGGGAAAGATTATGGCGGGAAAGAACACGCGGCTGCCACTTGCATTCAAGCTGGTTACCGTGGTTACAACACTCGCAAACAGTTAATGGCGCGAAATGAGGCTGCGACCACAATCCAAGCTGGTTATCGTGGCTATGCAGTGAGAAAAAGGTTACCCGTTAACAAAGCATTGCCCCAGGATAGCAAGGACGGTTTGCGAAATGAAGAGGAGGAAGCCGCGGTTATTAAAATACAATCCGCATTTAGAGGACATCGAGCTAGGGATGCAACTCGAGATGAAATAAAAAGTGCTGAAGTTCCAGTAGATCATGGAATGGAGCAAACCGATGTCCACCCAACGCTCGAAGATGGTAGCGAAGTGAATGAAAAAAGCCTTGAGCAACGAATTTCGGGTGACCCCAAAACAATGATGAGAGACGAGGCCGCTACCAAAATTCAGTCAAGCTACCGTGGTTATTACACTAGGAAGCAGCTGAAAGGAAGACACGAGGCAGCGACGATCATTCAGGCCCACTATAGAGGCTACAGGGTACGCGAGTTCCGGCGCGTCAAATCTGAAGCAGCCATCAAGATACAAAGTTTCTATCGAGGCTACAAAACGAGAGAAAGCCTGAAAAAGCGCCACTCCACGAAAACGTTTCTCCAAGTTTCAACCCAGGACGAGTTTGCACTGCATAGAGATAGTCGCACATCGTTTAGTCTCCCCGCAGGAGTTAAGTTCGAGGGGAGCCTGGACGAAGACAGTGATGCAGAGATTGATAAGGTCGTGGATAAATTGACGGCAATAAAAGAAGCAACAAGCACTGAAATGTCAGAGGACAAAGACGACAGTTAATTAATAATTTGAATCATTTCCTCTTCTTGTTCATGCTGCTTCAGGTTAAAACTGAACCAGGAAAATGTAAAAAATGTAGGCGTTACTTACCTTGATCGAATTTGTCTAATTTGTACAAAAAGTGTCAAGTCTGACTGTCACGAGAAACTGAGCTATCATATATACTATCTCTATTTCTATACAAGAATCTGTTAATAAAAAAGACAGAACGTAAAACACCAGTTACCCGATAACAAATGTCCCTTATGTATGCATTATAAATGAGAGGCGTCGTGGCCAAATGGTGAGTACGCTTGACTCCGGATCGGGTTGTCTGGGATTCAGCGCTGGCAGACCCCACTTCGTTATGTTCCTGGGAAGACACTTTATTCTCATAGTTCCTCTCTTGTGTAAATGACGGGAATTGGGGAGGGAGGGGGTTGGGCGTGTAGAAATACTTCCTAGTCGCTTCATGCAAAGAAACAGGTATAAGCTCCGGCCTGATGGGCCACTAGGCTTGTACGCCGATTTTTCTTACAAGCACACTGTATCCGAACGGTAATGATGATGATGTTAACCAGTTCTTCGTGCATGTCGTCTTTGGAAGGAATCGATCGGTCTAGTAACCTGCGATCAAGCATTCTTTTTTTTCAGGGGGTATACCTTAACTATCGACCGGTTTGCTCAGTTGGTAGAGCGTCGGACTACAGTGCGGGAGGTGTTGAGTTCGAACCTCAGACCGGACAAACACTTAGGGTCTTAAAATAACTGAGTGGAACATGCTTCCTTTGGAATGACATCTGCGAATGGTTAGATGTTCTCGGAAGTGTGTGGGTTCTCCCTTTTACGTGCCCTAACATGGGTTGAGTGCAAATATTTTGTTTTGCATTTCAAGCAATCTCAAATCTCTATGAGGGGTTGAATAGGGGTACGTGAATCCGCTAATCCGTGCTATTTTTTGGCCAAATCCGTCAATCCGCCACTATTTTCGTTCAAATCCGCATCCACATTCCTTGAAAACTTTCTTTGTAATAGTTTCACTGAAAGGGCAGTAGATGTTGTTTTCAGTGAAAAATTTTCAAGAGGTTTCGTTTCATTGCCTTTTTGCGGCAATTATAATGTAAAGCGGTGGTTTGGGTCTCGTGCAAACAGAAAATGGCCAAAACGAGAACATTGAGACCAGGACTAAAGACACGATACGAACTTCATGACATGAAGAGTCCGGAATCCGAGCTAAAATTATCAGCTAATCCGTGATCCACTGTAATATCGAAATCCGCAAATCCGCATAATTTTTCGCTGAAATCCGCAATCCGTGTACTTTTTAAGACTAAATCCGTTGATCCGCCAACCTATTCACCCCCCTCCTCTATGCTCAAAACATGAATCTATGCCTTTTTGGGTTTTTGTAAATTTTTAACGATAAAAACCTGCGATAAAATATTTCTTAAAAGCATATTAAGAAAGTTGTTTTAAAAACGACGACATTTCGACGTTGAGCTAACGTCATTATCAAGTCAAAGTGATAATGATGGGAAAAAATATAAATACTAAAATAGACAATAAGACAATCATATGAGAAGTGTTGGAATGAAATTGAAATTTTTGTGTTATTTTTTTTGAAAGAGATATTTTTCTCAAAGGATTAGTAAAATTAATGAAAATATGAAACGATGAAGATTTAACGTAGTTGTAAAAAGTATTGGAATTTGAAGTTAAAGTTGTATTTAGTCGATGGGCATCAAAACAGTCCCCCCACAAACCTGGGTGCACTTCTGGTGGGGGTTAGCTGTCTGATTGCGTTTCAAACCAATTTTTCTCTTTTCAATTCCTTCTTAAAACGTCTTTAAAATTTCATTCAAATTCACGTACTGACCCCCTCCTTAACCGCAGGTTAGCACCAATCAGTCTAAAGGATAACGATATAATTTGGTTTTATCAACTGGGTTGATAATGTCAATTGGCCACCGTAAAGAGATTCAAGAGCTGACGTTTCGAGCGTTAGCCCTTCGTCGGAGCTCCGACGAAGGGCTAACGCTCGAAACGTCAGCTCTTGAATCTCTTTACGGTGGCCAATTGACATTATCAACCCAGTTGATAAAACCAAATTATATCGTTATACTTCCCACCGACGCAGCACCACAGTTTCTTTAGAAACTTACCCCCTCTAGTCTAAAGGATAAGCTGAGATGAAGCGACTCAATCCAGGGTTTTGTCTTTCATTCATGGCTTACCCAAATACATGAACGACAAGCCTTTCTTACAATTGCTTTTATTTTCCTTAATTGTTTTCGAATTCATCTGGTATGTCATTTTTTAATGATTTCCTAATAGTCTTTTTTAACCTCTGATAATTAGGCTGTTAGGCAATATCATAAAACGTGCCAGGCAGTGAGCTTGGAATATCTTTAGGATACAAGTGGGCATGTTTTTGATCATCCTTGTTGAGAGCAACGAGCACTTTGCAGAAAACTATCTCCAAAAAAATAACCGAGCATGGGCAAACGAAAGTGACCTAAAAAACACGCACTAGGCTGAGCCAAGGTGAATTGTTTTGAGACTTTGTTCCACCAGTCCATCCCAGTCAAGTCCAGTCCATCCTAGTTCAGTCCAGTCCAATATTACATTTATCTTGTAACGCATAAATCTTCATTCGAATTCAAATTTGTCTCACCAATTATTAATTCCATTTTCAAAAATTGTCTGCTCTCGCATGCCCGCAGGCTACGAGGGGTTGCGTGGTCCTTCCCGCTTTGCGACTCTTGCCTGTTCTACCCTCGCTGAGCCGTACGTCAGTTCTGCAGCTGTTCTCAAGGCTACCATTTTCGAGCTAAGCCTGGCTTACAATCTTTTCTCATATAGGTCACATTTCTTCTTGGGAAGAAAGTGAGAATTCGGTGTTGCATTGTTTTGCATTTGAACTTGGCCTTCTACGCAGACGTTCTTTTGCAAAACAACATATTTGAAGGAGGTAGACTTTCGAAAAAAAAAGTCCTTCGTCTTGTTTAGATATAGCGCGCCGTGAGGTCGACTTGAGGCAAGTCTATGAAATAGACTACGCTCGAGTTGGTGCGACCGAGCTGATGGCTCCCAGCCAATAAACCCTGACAGTTGTTATTCATGCTTATTGTTATCCGCGTCCCCTGGAATGAGTAATCTTGTTATGACATTGGCTAACGATTTGTGTTCATTGAAATACTTTGTCATGTGACTAATGACATCTGAGATGTTTTGTTAAGTACAAAAATTTTAGCACACCCTCGTTGACATCGACTTCTGAAGCAAAGAAGAAATCGTTTTAATTTGGCCCTCAGTTACAGTGTTTTCTAGGCCAATCAACTTCAAATATGGTGAGTAGAAAGTTTTGGCTGAAATTTAGCTCCTTTGCGCAGATTTCTCTTGATGTAACAATATATAGCAGGTATCGATGTTAAGAATGGAACGTTTCTTGGCGCCCAGATTATTATGCAAAACATAACTCTGAAATAATGCGCATAGGAAATCTGCTACATTTTCTTCTTTGCTGTACATCGGTTTGCTTAAAACAAATGATCGGAAGATCTTTTCAGTCTATCATACAAGATCTCTTTTACGCGTCCCAAAATACTGAAATCATGCAATGCGCTTTGAGTAATTGCAGTCTAAATCTATCTTCATTGCATTCGAAGTTCATGCAAACTTGTATTGCCCTATCGATCAAACCTTGGCTGCCCAGCTCTTTTCCCATGTATCAAATTCTTTTCACCAGTGAGTAATGTTCCTTCCCAGAAAGAAAACCAGAAATCGTTGTTGCGCTTTTCCAATGTTTGTTACGTAATAAGTAGCGCATACCAAATAAATGTCTGACGACATTGTAATAGTTCATGCAAATTTTGTGTTTGTTGACGGGTGCCCCAGCAAAATACGGTGCCCAATTTTCCGTACTCTCAATTCGCCCGGTCATTGTAACCAAATTAAAAATCACTTCCCTTCCTCCAGTCCAACACTGCAATTTTAGCCCCGATTCTCAAACTACCCTGATTTACCTTTCCGCGCGAGGAATAGCAGCTTTCTACAGCCCACAAACAGGCTTCCCTTGGCCTTGGTGGTTCGAGAATTAAACTGGGAAAAACTGTAATGGGAGAGACAAAAGCATACAAATTGTAGTTTCTGTAAATCATTTAGAGTTCTCTCTTTTGTTTGCACTCTTCGTTTATATCGCGTTTTCAGGCGCAAATAAATTGTAAATTGTAACCTGTATCCGTCATGCTCAAGAAAGCTACAAGAAAGCTAAAGGTTAACTAAAGCGAAACAATGAGTCAAAACAAATAAATTTCAAACAAAGTTCAAGTGGGTAACATATCAGCACCCTGAAAATATTGCACGGATTGCAAAATACCGGAAACGGTATAGCCTCCACATGCTTAGGTAAGGAAGCCGAGAAGGGACAAATCCAAAAAAATATTTCAAATCGTAATATTTTTTGCAAAACCTTGTTAGAAAGTTTGTCAAATCTAAAAAAACTATTTCAAATCTTTATTCAATTATTAGATCCGTAAATAATTTTTTTACTAATGCGAAAATAGTTTACAATCCAAAAATCTTTGTGAAATCCAAAAATATATTTTGAAAATCGCAAAAAATATTTTGTCACGTGCTGCTTGTGCCGGCAATCAGTTTGTGTCAGAGGCTTGCTGATTTCGCCGCCATATTGCATCCAAAAGAGAGGAGATTTTGGAATTTGAGCAGTGCGATGTTCTGCCATAAACATGGAAGGCAAATTTTGGAACTTTGGTTGAAGTGAAGATTTAAAAAGTTGATGCAGAAGTTAGATATTTCTTCGCCTGTGAATAGACCAGTCTCTATATCTTAATATTCAGCCTGAAGCAATAGACATCACTGCGAAGCTCTGTGAAATAAATCCCACAAACTCCATAATTTATACCCTGGAGCCTCGTGCTGAGGTCTATTGTTTTAGGCTGAATTTTAAAATATTGAAATTGGTCTATTCTCTACTTGCACAGATCCCATAATACACCTCTTTTACCCCCCAAAATTTTGCATAATCATTGTTTGCAATTTCTCCTGGGACATGAAGATGTCCCAAGGGAAATCTAAAACAATGCCTATGCAAATTTGTTGGGGGGGGGGGGGGGGGTAGAAGCGGTGTATTATGGGATTGTGCAAGTAGAGAATTAACAGACTGCACTCTACCCATCATGCACTGCGAGGGTCACAATGGGATAACAACGGAACACATACTTGGAATGGCCTTTTGAAGAAAAATAATTATGGTAAATATTTAGCCAGCATAGCTCATATGTACACTCTAATGTATTGAACATCCAAACTTGTCTTTGCAGATCCCCTTTGTTTACCTGGCCAGTTTTCTTCTGGGAGTCGATGTTGCATGTGGGTTGAGCGACAACTGCAACCTTGCAAGGCACATAGAAGTGAGTTATGGAGCACAGCTCTTCAATTTTTGTTTGTTGTTTAGTCTTAACTGTTAACTGCCGGTTATAAGAGCAACGCTTTTTTGGGGGGAGGAGGATTATAACAAAGCAGCTCCCTTTGAAGAAAGGCTCACAAGGCTATATCAGATCGATATACCGCATTTATTCGATTAAGCGCCAGGCCTCAAGTAACCGTCCACCCCCCCCCCCCCCCCACCAAAAAGAAAAGAATGGAGGAGGGTTTGTATCTGGATGGTATTTCTTTTCATTAGCAGACAGATGCAAGGGCGTAGTCAAAGGCTGGGTCCTGGGGTGCCTGTGCCTTGCCCTTCTTTGTGAGACTTTTTGAAAGTAAGCAAATAAAACAGTGTGGATGTCGACATGAGAATCTGGTGAGTACCCTGGGTGTGATCCCCCTCCCCTCTATGAGACTTTTTAAAAGGAAAACAGTGTGAATGTCGACATGACAATCTGGTGAGGACCCTGGGTGTAACCCCCCACTTTGAACAAATCCTGGGGGGGAGGCTTGTAAGCGGCATTTATGATTACGGTATATGACATTTCCTTTCAATTCATTTGTTAGAAAAACACGAAGTGGTCTTACATCAGTCACAAGAATCCTCAAGGTCAGTAGTTATCCTTTATGATTGCCCTACATTTATTAAATGTCAGTTCTGAGAAATTGGTTGTGCATCAAGACTATATACTGTCCTGTGGGGGGTAGGACTGGAAAAGCAATTTATTATGCACCAATGAGTGGGACGTTGCTTATTTCCCTTTCATAAATGATCTGTGCCGATGAAATGAAAGGCCTTTAAAAATGAAGAAGAATGGTGTTTTCCTTTTTGTGATATCTTCTCTCGTTCCAGAGATATTCAAGATTTTTGATTTATTCAAATTAGGTACTGATGATGTCATAAGGTGTAATAGTATGGGTGTAAAAACACAAAATATAGCATATCTCTGTTATAGCCTAAGAACCACAGCAGATGATGTATATTTTGCTGTTGTTATGGAAACACATCCGGTTCCAGATCTCTAATATACTGGAATGATTATTGATCTTGAACAAACATCGTCCACTTCCTAAAGGTTAATTAGGAGAGCTAATGCAATATGGGCAATGCGCACGCTGTAAACGGGATCAATCATTTGCCCTATACAGTCACAAATGAGTAATATTTGATTTAAAGAGGAAAGAGACAGGAACCAAGATTGTTGCCACAGCAACATCAAAATATGCATCAAGAGGTGTATTTCTTAGGGCGCAATGTACTTGCAAAGTTCCAGTTGCAACGTATCATTACTTGATACGCTATATTTTGTGTTTTTACACCCACACTATCATCAGTACCTAATTTGCATAATACAAAAATCTGGAACCAGCAAAGATATCGCACCAGTTTTCTTCATTTTTAAAGGCCTTTAAAATAAGCAAATTTTTCAATGGCTCATTTTTTCATTTCATAGGCACTTTAAAGGTCGATACCATAATTGGTACGGTCTATGCCATAACTGGTAGCTTTTAGGAATGGACGATGCCATATCTGCTCTAATTTAGGCCTGTGTTGAAAAAGCGCAACACACGTTTCCCTGTAAATCACAGTCTTTAATCTTCAAAGAATTACTTACGCTTACAACGAACCCTCAACTGTGCATGATTTCTCAGTGAAAAAGTAATGCGATACCTAAGAGTACAAGGTACATTCTTGCGGTATCGATCCGAGTCACATTTCCGGTTTTAAATAACAACACACATGGATTTGGCGAAACTGGTTATAATTAAATTTTGGTGACAGACTAATAAACACTATCACTTTTCCACTGGCTTGCTTTCGGTTAGCTTTTATTTGTTGGTTAGCGCAATACTAATGTAAAATAGATTAAGGAAGTCATCTTTTGTAATTAAATGTTGCGGGGATTTGGTGGATCAGCCTTGTAGTGGTAGTGTAGAGGTGAGATAGGGATGTTGGCATGTCTTTCTTTTTTGTGGGAAACATTTGATGATAGCCAAAATAATTCTAAGTGTCGCTAAAATGGCATTGACCGTTTACAAAAGGGAAACGTGCGACAATTAACATCCAGCCCCTCACAGTTTATCTCTGGGGTATTTTAAACAAAATATAGTCTTTCTTTTCTACTCAACAAGGAACTTAATGCAATATTGCTCTTTTGCAAAAGTTCCATGTAAATGGCGGCTGCACTTCACTGACTATACGCTCATAATGACAGGCAAGCGGACGTCCGCTAATTATAACATTTATCTTTTCAGGCGAAACCGTTCCAAATGCTCCATTACCACTCGTTGCGCCCTTCGCCAAACCCACAGAGGAAGGAATCAACAAGCAAATAAACATAGAGTTGTTCGCTCATTACACTTACCTGTCTATGGTAAGTTTTTACATGTCATTATGTCTTTGCCATAAGAACGTCAAAAATTCTGGTCACATGGTATGAATACGGAGTTACTGAGTAAATCTTCCTTTCAAAATTCCATGAAAACCTCAACAGGGGGGACGAGGGGAGGGCATACACCCACACCCCATTGTAAGCCAATATGTTAACTGCACTTTCATTTTAGCAGACGAATTTAAAGATTTCTTTATTTTCTAATTATGTTGCATTGTTCATCACTTGGTGTCCAGGCCACACATTTCGACCGCGATGACATCAACCTCCCTGGGTTTCACAAATTCTTCAAGGAGTCCTCGGAGGAAGAGCTGAAGCATGCGCAGATGGTATGTTGTCTTGTCTCTTCTAAACAATTCCTGTTTTTCCTGTTCCTATAAACCAGCTTGTAAGGGTGCTTTCTATTTTCATAGTTCGGCCTGGCGGGCCAATAGAGACCAACTGCTGTCAAATGGAATGACCTTTTCCAATTAAAGGGCACTGTCACGATATTTTAAAATGCTGAAATATATTCTTACATCAGTGGAAACCCAAATATAATGGAGCAGTTTTGCTATCAAACGAATGAAGCTGAAAACAGCAAAACCCTGTTACAGTGCCCCTTTAAACTGGACCAGCCTGGCGGAGCGTCCGTATTTCCATTTTGCATTCGTTTCCCAGTGCCCCAAATCAGTAAGAACCTACTGAACTGAAGTAAGGCAACTAAAATGTTTTGTCAAAATGGAACGACAAATATCGCGGTCCGACTTTTTGAAGTGCATCACCACCCGAGGTGGTCCCAAAGATTACGGTCGGACTTTCGATCGAAATGTACGAAAATGCTGGGAACATGGAAAAAGCCTTGGGATTTGCTGTTCTTGTCAAAACGGAGTTTAAGTTTATAGCTTCACTATCATTTTCTTTCACAGTTCATGGAGTATCAGAACAAGCGCGGAGGCCGTGTGAAGCTTCACAGCATCATGGTAAGCTCTGTCTTACGTTTCAAGAAGTTAGGATTGAAATCAAAACAATGACTTACTAATACACGAAGGAGATTCAAAATTCTTGTTTACCGTACTCAATTTTTCCCAGGGGAAGAAGGTAGAAGGTAGAAGGTACATTCGACACTACGCAAGCAGTCACGCAGGAGTGGATGGTCAGGGACTGAATTGAGTGTCGCTTATTACTCTGAGTCTGTCTCGTACCCAGCTGCATCTTCAATCTTTTAGGACAAAGGCTCGAGCTACGAGGCTCTGTATTCCCCACAGTCTCGTAGTGAAGTGCATTGTTTTAGACTGAATTTTAAAATGCGAAATTGGTCTAATTAAAATGAAAAGAGAACTATTGTTTGCATTTCCCGTTACTCTTACAGTGTGTAACCACGTGAAAATTACTTTATATAACGATATTATCGTTTAAGTAAAGATGTAGTCAGACCAAAGCCTATTTATAATTTGGTTTTATCAACTGGGTTGATAATGTCAATTGGCCACTGTAAAGAGATTCAATTGCGTTAGCCCTTCGTCGGAGCGAATCCATTCTCTCCAACAAAGGGCTAACGCTCGAAACGTCAGCAATTGAATCTCTTTACGGTGGCCAATTGACATTATCAACCCAGTTGACAAAACCAAATTATATTGTTATACTTCCCACTGACGCAGCACCACAGTTTCTTTAGAAACTTACCCCCTCTATTCAAAGCCTATTTAGTTCATCAACAATATGCAAACAAGCAGTTCTTTGCGGTACAGAGGGTGACTTAACTCAAGTGCTTGTTTTCAACAGACTCCCTGTAAAGATCATTGGGGCAGTGGTTTGGATGCCATGAAAGAGGCTCTGGAGTTAGAAAAACATGTCTACCAAACATTGCTGGATCTTCACAGCACAGCAGAGACAAACAGCGATCCTCAGGTATGCTGCATTAATCGTGTTTCTCTGTCAAGTTCCTTTCCTTTCCTTGCAGTTCTCTCTATCTGTCTGTCTGTATGTATGTCTGTCTGCCTGTCTGTCTGTCTGCCGGTCTGTCTGTCAGTCAATCTGTCTGTTTGCCTGTCTGTCTGTCTTATGGTCTGTCTGTCTGCCGGTCTGTCTGTATGTCTGTCTGTCTATCTGTCTGTCTGTCTGTCTATCTGTCTGTCAGTCTATCTGTCTGTCAGTCAGTCTGTCTGTTTGCCTGTCTGTCTGTCTGTTTGTCTACCTGTCTGTCTGCCTGTCGGTCTGTCTGTCTTTCTGTCTGTCTGTATGTATGTATGTCTGTCTGTCTATCTGTCTGTCTGTATGTATATCTGTATGTCTGTCTATCTGTCTATCAGTCAGTCTGTCTGTTTGCCTGTCTGTCTGTCTGTATGTCTGTCTGTCTATCTGTCTGTCAGTCAGTCTGTCTGTTTGCCTATCTGTCTGTCTGTCAGTCTGTCTGTCTGCCTGTCTGTCTTTCTACCTGTCTGTCTGCCTGTCTGTCTGTCTGTCTATCTTTATGTCTGTCTGCCTGTCTGTCTGTCTGTCTACCTGTCTGTCTGTCTGTCTATCTTTATGTCTGTCTGCCTGTCTGTCTGTCTGTCTGTCTACCTGTCTGTCTGTCTATCTGTCTGTCTGTCTGTCGTGCTTCCTTTCTTTTTTCATTTGTTATTATTTATCCATTCCTTCCTTTCTTCTCCTTGTTCCTTCCTGTTATTATTCAGAAATTTATTCAGTTTACTTTTCTTTATTTATTACTCTCCTTGTCTGTTTTATTAACAGCTGCAAGATTTCCTGGAATCTAATTACCTTGGGGAGCAGGTTGACAGCATCAAAGAACTCTCAAATTACGTCAACACCCTTACACGCTTGGACGGAGCGAATTACGCCCTTGGAGAATATCACTTTGACAAAATTACCCTTAAAGGGGGTAGCACAACTGTTTAAGCTGTTGATCGGTGAATGTGATAGTAAAGCATTTATTTTAAAGCTTTAGCATTAGAATTAGTTGTTTTTATTTTTAGATTACATTCAATTTTAGGCGGGTTAGGTTTAGTTGTTTTCATGGGCCGCAATGAAAACTACTTGCTTTCCAATAATAACCAATGAAATTATTCTCTTATTCTCATTTTTCATATTACGATGTTAGCTTTTGATAAATATTGATTACAAAAAGTGAGAATTAGGATTGGGTTCTTTGGACGTTCAATATCTCAAGTATCGTACAGGGAGTAGCCTCCCACGGACGTCTGCTGAATCGAACCTCCACTTCCGTTCACGGCTACGAACCAATCAGAGGTAACTTTCCAGTTTTTCGGAAAACGATTCGCAACATGTGATTGAATAGCTGTCATGCATTAAGTTGATAACGACTGTTTTCTTTAATAGCTGTTATTTAAGTTGAGCCTGCGATAATATATTCTTTTGTAAAGACAGCATGCGAACGAGGCGAAAGGGTCAAGACATCGGACAACACAATGCACAATGACCGGCCTGTGAACGGAAGTGGACGTTCGATTCAGCAGACGTCCGTGGGGAAGGAACGAGTGAAGAAGCCCAAAGGACGTCTACGTGGCATAGGTACAGCCATACATGGAGTGGGTAACTGGTCCCTTCGTCATCACGATCGCGACCATAGAATCGACTACTTTGGACTTTCCTTTTTCTATTAGAACTCATCAAATGAGGGCGAGAGGGATATTTTTGGGGTCGAGAAATCCCTTGATTATTTTATCGTTAAGAGTAATACTAGTAATACTGGGGGGGAGAGGGGGTTGTAATTATTGAACTATTTGTATGACTTTTCACACCGATTTTCTTTAATTAGGTTTACTGTTGGATATTTAAATAAACGTTTTGTGACAAAATTGTCTTGTTTTGTTTGGATCAAAGCGGGACTCAGGGATGAAAGGGGGAAAGAAAAGTGTCTGGGAGAGAAGACGGATATGCCGTCTGAAGTTTCTAATGCTATCTTGGCAAATTGCAGCGGTTCTTCTTAGAATTAAAATAGGGTAGTTAATTAAACATGACCTGACAGGTATGTCTAAAACCCGGACCAAAGGAGGACGAGAGTTTATCAAAGTTGACTGTCATGCGAGTTTGGTTAACTTTCATCCACTCTCGTGAAAAAGTTGAGCACTGACAAACTCGATGAGTGTGCATGAGAATTTCAGTCCAAACGAGAGTGAGAGTTTGAACTCTCATCGACTTCCGAATTCACGCATCCTCGTTTGGCCTGGGCGTAAAGGGACACCGTCGCCATTTTTAGCATGATTTTGGAAATCCCCAAACACACACTGATCTTTGGAAGCTGAGAAATAATGCGCGGTTTTATTTTGTAGAGCAGTGCGCGTCGACAAATTATTAGAACCCATTAGGAAGTGAGGATGGCTAACGATGGAAACGGATTGTGATATGGATTTTTGAAAAAGCGTTAGGATGTCAGTTTTTCAAAGGCTCAAGTTTGGCTCGAAAATCGTTGAAATTTTGCAAAAATGTTGCCGCTATGTGGACTCTTCAAGTAATTGCTTTTAATCATTTAGCTAGAGCTAATTAAGTTCTTATTAATTACATAAATTTACGGACATTTCGTGAATTTATAACAGTTTTAGGCAAATATATATTGGCAGTGTCCCTTTAAGCGGTGACACCCGGGCGGGGACATAAAAGGGAACCCTTTCCTCGAATACCTCGCTTTTTACTCCACATGGTGCGAAGTCATTTACACCCGGCTTAGGTGATGTCAGGTTTAAAACTAGTGCAGTGGAGTGTCGATTCCTCGTATCACCCTCAGTTTCTCGACCGTTCCAAACAATACAATCTTCGTTCCCTTGAAGGTTTCACAAATCAGTATTATCTTCTGTGGCCTCTATATTTTTCCCTGGCTGTCTTCTCCACAAACGTTTTTCTTTTTTAAGCACGTTTGGGAGACTGGGATTAAGCAAAAAAGTGCGAGCGATAGTTGGAAGCTAGCGGGGAACGTTAATTAGCGTGGGGTTCCCTGTGCTGTTTCATCTCCGCGGGTAAATACGAGATTTTTTTACTTCCCTCGCGCGGGCGGGCGACTGAGGACGAGGCTGTTTTCTACTAGCTATTTTGGGCGTGTAAAGAAGCGTCACAAATGCAATAACAAACATCACACGAGGCAATATTTCTCAAATTCCCCCATATGAAGATATACTTGTCTTGCGCTTGGCTTGATAGAAAAGGATTACAAACTAACATAGAGACAAATAATATAACCTTGGGCCCATAAGAAGCTCAACTTTCCTGTTGGCGTCCGCCATGCGCCCGGGACTGCACGTCTTTTTATGAGACTTAGGTCTGACTGACGCCAGTTGATGGTCTTTTGCGACAGGAAAGCATCGAGTTTCAGCAAGTGCCAAAACAGCAAAAGAAAAACGGAGTGTGAGCCTTACAAGCCGAAAATGTACGTACGTATGTCATGTATTTGTTGTGCAATAACTTCTTCTTCAAAAGTTCTACTAATTTTTTTCTTTCTGAAATGGAAAGCAAGATATTTCTTGATGCACAATATTTACACGCCCGTTAGGACAAGGTCTCAACGAACATAGATCTACACTATCCATCCATTCCTGGCGATCGTAAATAGATCCGGATCGCGGGGTATACGGGTTTTTTTTTTCTATGAAATATGGGTGTGTGGTATATTCTGGTAAATGGCTCGGTAGATATTTAATTTAATAGTTGAAAGTTCAGAATCTATAGCATGTACCTTCCCCTTCAATGTCATTTTTATTTTTAGGTGTATCGATCCACTTTCCCCACTGGCCCACCCAGAATGCATATCAAGACAAAACATCACCAGGCGACTAAAGTGGGCATAAAATGTTTTCAACAGATGTGAAGAGATACCGTCCGCACTGGGTCAATTTTTGTTTGTTTTGCAGGAATATCTGTCGTTAGTTCCGGTTCCAGTTTACAAGTGCGGACAGCAACTTTTTTTCCTGCCAAATTCCTGCCTTAGCAAACTTCAAAGGTTTCGTCGTACTGCTATAAGGGAGGACAAATTTTTGTCAAGCCTCCAGTGGGGACGTTTGGGGAAAAATTTCGGCGAGCGAAGCGAGCAGAGCGTAGAGCTTTTTCCTTTTCCCCAGGCTCGGCTTGCCGAAAAATTTCTTTGCCTAATTATCAAGCCTCATTGGGGAGCCTGTTCGCAGACTGATTTTTGTCAAGCGTCAAAACTAAAAACACTTTTTTCAATTTGGGCGCCTTGAACGGAAGGAAAACGTCAATCCGAAAGATTTAATCTCGCTTTTCAAAGAGTTTATCCATCTTCGATTTCAAGGTGATTGGCACTCTGAGTTTGGAATAATTAGGTGTTTCGAGTGCGTACACGATTACCAAATTTAAAATTTGGTAGAGACAAAACTTTGTCGAGTTTCTTTGGTAGCGCCAAAGTAAATTGTCTGTTTGGTGTACTGATCCCACAGGAAATGAACCCAATACGGAATTTTCTCTTCGTACGTGTGCCGCCAGATTGTGCAATCATTCATAACAGACCCAAAAGCCTGAACATCACTGAATTCAAACTTTATATCTTTGTTAATCGTTTATGAATGGCATAAAAGACTCATGAAATGAAAAGCTGTCCAAGGAAAAGTCATTAATCTTTTACCCGCGTAACCGATCACAGAGGATTTGTGAAAGAAAAAGAAAATAAGTGACGAAATATAAATGGCAACCCCATTTTATTGCCGAGCGCGTGTGGTCCGAAAATTTTCAACTTTCTACAAAAGTTGCCCCTTCAGGAAACTTGCGAACGAGGATCAAAGCAAAACTTATCGCGCCGGGGAGATATAATTATTTTGTTTTGTTTAGGCTTAAAGTCCTTGCCACCCGCTTGGCGTTTCCTGTCCTTGTGTGAGGAACTCATTGGGATAAACTATCCAGCGGCCGATATAATTTTACCGTCAAACGTCAATAAAATGATCCTCTTTGTCGGGCTCAAGTAACCTGCGATCAGGCATTTTATCTTATGAAAAGGGAAGGGAGCTAAGATGATGAGTATAGTAGGAAGGGAGGGCATGATCTCAGGCTAGGGCTCTGGTGGCTAAAATGCACTTATGAAGAGATCCGGCAATTATAAGCCAACTAGTTTTATTCTTCGTTTTGTGGTCTCCTGTGTCCAAACGTTATATATAGCTAAAATTATTTATGTAACAAACCAAAAATCTAACACTTGCTCGTTGTATTCCACTGGCCCAAAATTTCAAACCCTACCTTAATTTATTTTTCTCAGCGTAAAAATGAACGCTTGCGAATTGCTCGCAGGCTATTCACGAACGTCAGTCGAACAAGCGCCCGTGAGAAAACCACGAGATAAACGCCCTCTCGTGTTGCGTATTCGCGCGCGAAGTGAATGTCTCGCGCGCGCTCGCTCGAATGACCCTATCGAAATGAAAAAGAATCGAAAAGAGATTCGAGATATCGGTTGATATGCGGGAAGGGGATTAAAATAAGTAAAAATGCCCTGAGGAGCACTTGAAAAAGGTTTGAAGTAGTGGGGAGTTCAAGTTCTCCGGGTTTGATTGCGAACGAGTATTTCTTAGACGTCGACTGTTTATAACAACTTTTTCTGTCAGTAGGATGGGAGATCTTGCACAGTTTGACTTTTACACGGCAATCCTGATTTTGTGTTGGGTGGCACGGTCCTCAGGGAGTCCAGCTGGTGACTGCGCCCAACATTTTAACAATATTTATCAGGTACATATCTCCTCTTTTCTTCACGTTTCTCTTTTCTTTTCTTAGGGGTGGTGACTGGTCCACCCTACATGTATGGTTTGTGCTGTTGCTGATACAAGAGATAAAATACCTCAAACACTAGAATGGATGATCCGATATTTCAGGGTAGTACGATGCACCAGTTGGGGGGGGGGACTATTGCATAAAAGCTCATCAGGGAACTCGCTAACACTGAGACAGAAAAGAATGCTAAGATTTCGCACAAAATTAGTGCATCAACATTTCTTCTTTCATCTACTTATTTCAATCAATACGTGGCTTACTACCAATAGTCCCATGTTGTATTATGTTTCTGCTTTGGTTTTAGCAAAATGACGATCTCAACTATATTCAACTGGACAAATCAGCAGCTCATGAACAGGTATGTGGAGCTACGGGGATAAGGTGCAGGAAACCAGGAAAATAGGGGTGGGAGGGGTATGAGGGGTGACAGTAGAGATGGCGGATGGTGGAAAGAGAGATTCCCGATCGCGAAGTGGTGAGAACCAGGAGAAACTGAGAAAAATTCCATAACATTGCGAAATACTTTGTAATAGAATTAGGGAGCCAAGATGGAAGGGTGGGAAGTTCAGATCCCCTATGACTTCCACCTCCCGGTATAGCATCAGTTTAGTCCTGCCTCGTCTTGGGTCGTACGCAGTGCGCTTTGTATTTTGGGATTAATTGTACACGGTTCGCGTGGCGTTCTGGGACCACTCCCCGTTTTCCCGCCTTACCGTGAACGACTGGCGCCTGAGGACGAGGCAGCGTTAAGTCAATGTTGTGTAACAACTGGAATGGAACCGAACACGCGAAAGGCATGCGATCTTGCTGGTGAAACACGAAGCAAGCCTCAACATGCCTACTGACAGGAAAGGGGCAATAGCTAACAAATTCAATATAAATGACTGATAAATTGTCGTTGAAGACGTTGTCGATGACGCACTGTTAAAACTGATGTGGACAACGAATATTACTGAACTAAAAACGTAATTACCAGTCTCCATTGTATTTGGCGAACAGCCAAACTTATATTTTTTTTTCTGGTTTGGGATTGCAGAAATGGACTTATGATGAATATTACGATTATTTTGGTGAGTTTTGAAATATGTAGATGACAAAGCAAGTGTCATGGCTCTGAAACAGTTTTCTTCATATCAAAGAATTTTAAATAAGAACGGTAAAACTAGCAGCGGAGAACCAAAATACGATGCAAAATACTACTAGCGACATAACTTATCGCTAAAATTCCAAGTCCGCGTACGAACCTTGTGGTCCACCAAGCACCAGACCGGAAGTTATCCCAGCCTCGTTCCTATGGTCTCTAATCTTCCCGCCCTACCGAGCGGGAGGGCGGGAAGATGAGAGACCCTGGGAACGAGGTTGACCTCATCCATGAACCGACTAGGATTGCACCTCTCTTCTGCCCTCTGGATGGCATTTATTTATTTTTATTTATTTGACTTGATTTGCCACACAGACAAAATTGGAATTAAACTACAATGATCGTCCAGGGATTTTGGGTATATAGTATACAGGGGCATTTTAAATATGGGTATATGGTATATTCCGATAGAATACCCAGTTCATGTGTAGTCGAAAGGGCACAATCTGTTTCATTTATCCTTAATCTTGAGAATGTACCTTTCCTTTCAGTGTTCTAATTTTGGTTATATCGGGTCGCTAATTTTACGCATATCGGTATGCCACTAACCCGCTTTGCCGACCCTGAGACAAGAATCGCCCGGACTGTTCGATTCGGAGTCCGGCGTGCTTGTCACCCATCCCACGCCCTAGCTAGGCATATACCGCAAACAAATACCTAGCTTGCCGATAAGTGTCAAACGTTTGACTTAGAAGCAGAGGATCCCATAACGATTTCAACACGTACAGGCTAGAATTTTTAGATTTTTTATACCAATACTACAGATTCCGCATGCAACTTTACTGCTCGCACACCATGTAGGCATAGCTAGATATCGGGTGACCCTATTCGGCGGAATGGCGGAATGACGGAATGGCAATAGTATGGCTCTTACCAACAAATAAAAGCTAACCGCAGTTCCACTTTTCGTGCTTTCACACTGATTCACGTTGCTTGTCATTAGATTTTACTTGATTCCGCCATTCCGCCGAATAGGGTCACCCAGATATCTCAGTTAACATTCTTGCTCTACTGCATGCGATTCACAAGAATTTTCGGGCCTCTTCTGGCTGCTTGAGAGACGCGCAAACGTTAGACAATTTAGACTTGCTTTACTTGTGTTTCCTTGCAGGAAATCGGGTGGAACAATCACCATTACCTCGCTCCAGTAAAATGTTCAGTGCTCATTTAGAAGGCGAAATCAACATGCAAATCAACAAAGAGCTTTTTACCCACTATACTTTCCTTTCCATGGTATGTTTTAAGTTTTAGCATTAATGATATTTAGCAACTTTTATTTATCAAAAAATTTAGAAAAAAAATAACCTGGCTAAACTTATGACAATTTAAAGATGTGTCTTAAGCATGTTCAGCCCTCTCCAACTATTTCTCTTTTTTCCGATGACAGGCGTTCCACTTTTATCGCGACGACATCAACCTTCCCGGTTTTCATAAGTACTTCAAAATGGCTGCTCATGAGAAGATGAAGCATGCGCACATGGTGAGAGGTTGCTGAACATAAATGATCGCATCAAGCAAATGAACTTGCTGCATACAGGATTTAGATTTAGCGAACTGGCACGCCCCAGGCACCGGCCAAAAAGACGAGTTTAAGATCTCTTCACACGCCCTATGCCCTACTTCGATTGAAATTTTCAGGTTTGACAAACAGGCAAACAAACAAACAACACACCCATCTCTTTATTAAAATTATCGTGTCGAATCACAGACGTCAAGCTAAGGGTTACAGAAGAATAGGACTCGTCTGATCGAGTGGAGTCCTCTTCGGTCTGTAATCATACGAGTGTTTAACAAAATTGGACGACCGTTGTGTGATTACAGGCAGCTAATTGGACGACACGAAGTCCTGTCACCAATTAATCAGAACTATAAAAAAATTCGAGAAAAACTTTCACAAAGCAAAACATATTGACAATTTATCATCATGGTGATAAAAAAAGTCATGTTTGAAAGTTTCAGTCATATTAAGGAACTAAATAAAGAACGCGCAGCACGCAAACCTTGTAACTGAACTTAAGTTATTGAACACTTTAGCTGCGCGCGCTCCAGTTTGATCAAAATACGACAAGTTCCATGATCCGGTGTAGAATAACTACTTTTTTTAGTTCATAGAGCATTTACTGAAGCAAGGAGGCCGTCTGAAGCTGAACCAAGTTATGGTGAGAAAAGTACATGCGCAGTTATATGCATGATGGCCGAAATTGAACATAACTAGACGTTCCCTATTGGAGGTTCCTGGGAAAGTTGCACTTTAGATTACCAAGATGTTTACAAGCAGTTTCTTGTAACTCTGTTGCCGTATCGCGTTCCAGCGATCGAACTTCGCACTCTGTCTATGGAGTCGCGCGAGGTGAAAAAACTACGCAACGAGCGTTTACCACGTCCCCTCCCCCTCCACTCCCATCTGCCCGTCCCCTGACAAGAGAGGTGACTGAGAACTTATAATATCCCGGAAGGCTACACGATTTGGAAGAAGCTTTCTGCAATGAAGGTGACCGTGCATGGTATTTGTATATAGTGTGTGCATTCCACTTCTCACTTTTATATTCTGCAGACTCCATGCCGCCATCACTGGGGTGGAGGGAGAGTGGCGATGGAAGACGCCCTTGCCCTACAGAAAGAAGTTCTGCATTCATTGAGAAGACTGTACGCTGTAGCTAACCAGAAAACTAATTCCCAGGTAATTAGTGAAATACTCTCTCCATTGACATTTTTTTAAGTGTTAATCAATCTTTTCTTTAAATAAGCGATTGCATCATACGATCAAAACAAATAAGTATGCTCCTATTGAGAGCAACTGTTATAAAAAGGTGGTATAAGTATTCGCTCTGACGAAGGGCTAACGCTCGAAACGTCAGCTCTTGAATCTCTTTACGGTGGCTCATTCACATTATCAACCCAGCTGATAAAACCAAATTATATTGTTATACTTCTCACCGACTCAGCAACACAGTTTCTTTAGAAACTTAGCCCTCTATTCACCTGATATAAGTAAAGGTTCATTATCATTATTATTATCTTTATCATCGTCTATAATTTTTCAATGATAGAAAAGGGACGTTTTTTTCTACCCACAGATGGCGAACTTCATCGAATGGAATTTCTTCACTGTCCAGACAGATCGTGTCAAGCAGCTGTCAAATTATGTCAACACTCTTCGACGAATTGGCAAGGATGCTTTGGGGGAGTACCAGTTCGACAAGTTGACTCTGGACCGTGGCGGAGACAAGTGATTTAAAGTTACTTCGCATGTTTGACTTTTGATGTCAAGGAAAAGATGAAAGTGCTGTTTCAAAATGCAATATAGAGTACATGAGCAACCTCGTTCTCAGAGTCTTTTCCCTGGCTTGGGGGCGGTGCGGGAAAAGGGAAAAGACCCTGGGAATGAGGTTGGTACATGAGTACCTGTAAAGCATGTACAATAAAGATTTATGAAATTAGAAACGGCTCTGTTCTCACATCTAAGACATCTAAGGGGTTAAATCTAAGGAGTAAATAATTCTTTGCACAGCATCCATAAAAACCGGAACCCCTTTCACAGTCCTACAGTAACAAATAAAAAGTGCCATCATCCCCTTTTCCAAATTAAAGCGAATCAGCCGTTTGGCGGGTCTCATCTTACATAGTTAATTTCCTTCTGCGCCCAGGCTTGAGATATTGTGCCCAAAAGGAAACCTAAATGACTAAACCTCTGTTCTGACACAGTTTACCCTGCGAGCAGAGGTCCCTTCGATCTTCCTAGAAAAAGGGACCTCTGCTCGCAGGGTAGACACCGTTCGGAGCCTCCGGTCCGATCCTAGGATTGCCCTCTGAGTCCCACGGAAAGAGAATGTTGCTAATTTAGCTAGCTGCGTCCGGCCATTGATATCATCCAAAAAAATAACATGGCGGAGATTTTTGCAAGTGCTGAAATGGTTAAAATTTTAGTTTGCCTTTCTGCGTAGAATAATAAACGGCAATGCTACGCAACTACCACAAAATATATGCGGGCTCATTAAAAAATCGAAAATTGTCATCTCTATAATGACTTGTTGACACAAGCAAGAATGCACTCGGATTTTAGATTTTTTGGTCATTACTCCATTATTTTATGTCATTTTCATTTTACTTTTCTTTTTATTTGTACTTATTCACGTTGTTCATTCAAAATTACATCAGTTGTTATTTTCAAGGTGCAGTGCTGCATTACGCAGCAAAATTGTCTGGTCACGTGCTCAATGACGACACGCTTCAGCGTCAGTTAACCAATCAGCTCTTGACATCATCAGCATTATGTGAGTCACGTGAGGAGGGAGGTAATATCCTTCGATTCTTGCACGATTCGCCATTTTAGATTGTTTCGCTTCAACAGTGATTGAACGAGGCAGCTTCTATCCGAGGATTTGACCTTTTCAGACGTCGTATTTCCCAGATTTTTACATCTTCTACGACCAAAATGTCGTCTCTGTGTCGTCAGAACTACCACGAAGAGTGCGAGGCTGGTATCAACAAGCAAATCAACCTCGAGTTGCACGCGAGCTACGTGTACATGTCCATGGTAAGTTATGGAAGGCGTTTTAAGCGATCGACTCTTTCATCGACGAGTTTGATTTCAATAAGTTTCATTCTTGCTTTAAAGGCCTATCATTTCGATCGTGACGATGTGGCCCTGCCAGGATTTCATCAGTTCATGCTAAAACAGTCAAACGAAGAACGCGAACACGCTCAAAAGGTAATTGAGGTTTCAAAGCTTGTGTTTGTTCACTTCGCTTCATCTTCTTTCGCACTAATCCTTCTTTCTTGTTTGATTTAGCTGATGAAATACCAAAATCAGCGTGGAGGTCGCATTGTGTTGCAAGACGTAAAGGTAAGAAATGGGGGAAAATTGTGAAAGAACTTGCATCATAGGCTGTCCGAATCTACCGTCTGTCCGCCATTTTGACTTGCAAAGCCCAGAACACGACAAAAACGTAGCACTACATCTGGAAGCCTCGATTTCATTGGTTTCAATTAAATTAACCTATTTCAGAACCGCTATACCCATAGCGGTAAATTGTGAGAGACAGATAAATAGCAATCTGGCGACATTCCCGGATTTTGTTGTGATCAGACAAGCACACCGAACGAGCACCAGCGCCGTTCGCTGGGAGCAACCCTAATAGTGGTTCAGAAAGATGTCCGGGTCGCTGACTAGCGATTGCCCTTTATACCTCCAACATTCGTGGGCGCATGTGTCGTTGTGGAGGGCGAGATTATCGATAAACCATATTTGGCAATGAGCATGTGGAGAAATTAGGCTCAATTTCCAGCAGTGGAGAAATTGGCCATTCCATTTTTTATTCGCAAATATCCCCCCCATTGAGGATTGAGGGTCAAGGAAATCCTAGGTGGAGGGGGGGGGGGGGGGGTTTCTTAAA
>OX393570.1:21036674-21052637 GCA_947652115.1 Blastomussa wellsi | reverse complement strand
TGTAAAAAAAAATGTATAAAAAAGGCTTACTTTTTCAAAAGTTTAATCATGTCGTTCGGTGACATTTTCTTGCTGTTTAATTCGTCCATTTCATAGAACGTCTGCAAACAATGACAAAATAAAATGGTGTTTTTATTTTAAAGCAGTGATGCATTTTATAATCGGTAGGAGGGAAAACGCACGGAGCAGAGTCTAAACAATCTGTACAAGTCTGCAAATGATCACAGGATTGGCTTATTTCGTTGTTAAACGTGCTGTGATTGGATGCTTTCCAATGAAGTGACCAGGATAAGTCATCACTGTTGCTAAGCAACTAAACCAGAAATCACTGACCCAGTTTTTTTGGAAATAAATATGAAAGATGGTACACTCTCGTATGGCAAGCCAAACATGACAAAAGTAGGTTGAGTTCAAAATCACCCTTCGAGTTTAAGTAATCGATGTGTGAGATTAGTAAATCACCATACGAGAAATGCAAACCACTATACGAGAAATGAAAATCACCATGCGAGATTTAGAAAGCACAACACGAGAATGAAAAACTACCATACGAGAATTCCAAATCGCCAGACGAGAATAAGTGACCATTAATCGAGAAAAATATCCGTGCAACAAGATACCAAGAAATCTACATCGTTAACTGAGAATGAGTAATCACCATGTGAGAATACGAAATCACCATTCGAGAATATCGATTAATTGTTTTTGAGCCGGCGACCTATAATTGGTCAGCGGCACACGTGTTTCGGTACATTATATGACCCCATACACAACGTACATGCCTGGTGCAACTAGCAATATGGCGGATCAGTTGAGCTGTGAAGAGTTGGACGACTTTTTGGTTTCTCTGAGCAACATCATCAACAGAACTGCTGCCGTTTTTCACGATTCTGACCTTATAGGTTTGGAGATATGTGATAGAAGGCTTGAGGAACATACAAGGGTACTTGTCGCTGTCTCATTGATGTCTGTGTCACAAATTGATCCGTCACTGGAAGATTTGTTAGGGGTGTTGGTAGATTCCCTGGCTGTATTGTTAAGACGTGTCTCTGATTTTCTTCATCCATCAAGCTGTTATAAAAAGGAAGGCATGCCTGTGGCATTTCTTGCAAGCACAGGAGGAAGACCAGCCTATAATCTTACAAAAGAACTGATCGAGCAGCTCCGCGAGACTGGAATGAACTGGAAAAGCATATCAGTGTGCCTGGGAGTCTCTGACCAGACACTGTATAGACGAAGGGTAGAGTTCGGAATTGAGAGCAGTTTCACAGAAATCGCTGACAAAGAATTGGACGGGCAAGTCAGAAACATGCTAAACTTAACACCATATAGTGGAGAATCCTATGTAAGAGGTGGTCTTAAAGGTAGGGGAATAAACATTCAAAGATCCAGAATCAGAGAGAGTTTGCAACGGATAGATGGTATTGGAAGAGCTGTCAGGCAGAGGTATGCCATACATCGAAGAACCTACAACGTCTCTGGTCCAAATCACTTGTGGCACATTGACTCAAACCACAAACTTATCTCGTGGAGATTCATTATCCATGGGTGTATAGATGGCTACAGCAGAGCAATTGTATATCTTAAGTGCTGTACAGATAATAAAGCAGATACTGTTCTCAAATATTTTGACAATGGAGTACAATTGTTTGGTCTTCCATCAAGGGTTCGAGGTGATCAGGGCATGGAAAATGTTTGCGTAGCAGTGTCTGGTCAGAGACTCCCAGGCACACTGATATGCTTTTCCAGTTCATTCCAGTCTCGCGGAGCTGCTAGATCAGTTCTTTTGTATGTTCCTCAAGCCTTCTATCACATATCTCCAAACCTATAAGGTCAGAATCGTGAAAAACGGCAGCCCACGATCCGAACTTCATGGCATGCAGAGTCCGGAATCCGAGCTAAAATTATCAGCTAATCCGTGATCCACTGCATTTTCGAAATCCGCGAATCCGCTTAATTGTTCGATGAAATCCGCAATCCGCGTGCTTTTTAAGGCTAAATCCGTTGATCTGCGAACCTATTCACCCCCCTCCATATTGCTAGTTGCACCAGGCATGTACGTTGTGTATGGGGTCATATAATGTACCGAAACACGTGTGCCGCTGACCAATTATAGGTCGCCGGCTCAAAACCAATTAATCGATATTCTCGAATGGTGATTTCGTATTCTCACATGGTGATTACTCATTCTCAGTTAACGATGTAGATTTCTTGGTATCTTGTTGCACGGATATTTTTCTCGATTAATGGTCACTTATTCTCGTCTGGCGATTTGGAATTCTCGTATGGTAGTTTTTCATTCTCGTGTTGTGCTTTCTAAATCTCGCATGGTGATTTTCATTTCTCGTATAGTGGTTTGCATTTCTCGTATGGTGATTTACTAATCTCACACATCGATTACTTAAACTCGAAGGGTGATTTTGAACTCAACCTACTTTTGTCATGTTTGGCTTGCCATAGGATTGTGTCGGCATTTTGATCTTGCTTTCCTGAGGGGGTCTTCAAGAGCTATTTCTGAGGGGGTAGACAACAAAGACCCTCTAATGGGGGTGAGGATATTAAATGGAATGGCCCAATGTTGCTGCTCATTTGATATTTGGTGTAGTGAACATGGACAACATGTCTTCAACCGGTGTACTTGGTGTCACAACTTTTTTGGACAGCGTGACAAAGTTTTTTCAAGCATGACATCCATCCTCACTAAAATTTTGTCCAATCAAAATGGTGACATGTTTGGACGCATCCTTTCACAGAAAAAAAATATATATTTGCAGCCCTGATTGTTAAGGTAAATATCTATTTTATCTACCTTTGTAGAAACCAGAGTCTGATGAGTGGGAAACTGGGCTGAAGGCATTCCAGGCAGCATTGGAGTTAGAGAAGCAGGTTAACCAAGCCTTACTTGATCTGCACAAAGTGGCTGACAACCACAATGATCCTCAGGTAAATAGTTTAAAACTATAGCACAAGGCATACATGCAAAACTGGATTCAGCGATATCTAATTTTCAGCAAATGCATTTCTGCTTGCATCAGCATACATGCCTTTGGCCAGAAATTTCTGCAGCCATTTCAGCTGGTTTAATAGCTATTTCCTTCTGCTGTACTTGAGCTGGTAAATTCTTGGATTGTAGCATCTTTGCTGTGTTTGTTTTCTTCTGGCTTGTGCGAGTGGCATTTTCCTAGATAATGGTGTTGCTCAACTGGACAGAATGAGGAGTTGTTTCCGTGCGAACTAAAAGCAACTCACAGATTACAATTTTTAAAACGAACTCCCTGTCACGTACGTAACCAGCAAGATATCAATTGATAACTTTAGGTCAAATGTTCATTTCATTTGTAACAAAGCATGGGGCATGAAGGATTTGAACCCTATGGTGTGCACTCTTACCAGTCGAGCTCTTTTGTGATGGTGTGAATTGATGAACAACATTTAAATTTGGCCAAATTAATGAGAGGTCTATTGTGAATCCTTCCTTGTTATAGATGTCAGATTTCATTGATGATTTACTGAGTGAGCAACTTGAATCCATCAAGGAAATTTCAGAGCATGTGGCAAACCTCAAACGCGTTGGATCAGGACTTGGAGAATTTCAGTTCAACAAACTGACTTTAGCCAGCAAATAAGTTTTCGTTGTAGTAACACTAAAGGTTCCTTTCTTGTCAAACAAATTTAGACTCGTTAGGAGAGTGCTGTGTCAAATGTAAGACTGAAATGTTTGCGACCCATTTGACATCAAACTACCAACAATGGAAACAACCCACTGATTAAAGTTTTGTCATTGTTATTGTATTTTTTCTTTTGGTGTTTTCATATTGTTTTTGTTGTAATAAAAAAGGGATCAACTTATATTTATTTAATGATCTTGTCTTGCTAAGTTGTAAACAATAAACAAGTTCATACTGGGGACATTTGTAGGCCTTGAGTACATCCAAGTTCTACTTTGAATGTGAACAGGGTTTCTTTAGCTCAAGTATGACTTTTTTTGTTACTTTGTAACTTTAGAGACGAGGTATCTTCAAAGGTGCCTAAATACGATCTCGAGTCTAGTTTTACTGTCCTCTCTCGTGCATTCTTAGATACTATGAAAGCATTTGAGGCAGTAAAATGTAAGTCAACTGAATGGTGGGAAGAGCTAATGCATGCAAAACATAAATGGCGAGAAGAGCTGATGCAGGCGAACCTCCTTGTGAAGCAAATAACATGCATTTAAATGAAAGCCGGCATCGCTTCTTGTCTCGCCAACAATATCGATTGGAGGCTGCATGCTTCGCAACTTAACTTGAACACTTAACTTTAAAAGTGAACATCGGCAGACTCAAGTTCACTTGAAATTTTGTTACGGCTTAAGGCGTACTTGAGCCCTAGTATGAACCCACCAAATTATTACTAGCATTAAGCTTGTTAGGTGTTAAAAATAAAACGGGTTTGTCAGAAGTCTTCTATGCATTCTTGTGCTGTTGCTCTGCTATTGTTGGTGGCTTTAATTTGCAATACACACATACCATTCCTCAGGTGACAATTCACTTGTTTGGCTTTAAACAAGTCTCATCTGAAACAACATGCAAACACCCGAACCTTCTGTGGCTTAATTCTGTAACCTCTTTATGCAAGGACGCTTTCTTTCAGAAACAATTTTTTAATCATGTCACCTCCTGGATTGCTCTACCCGAAACTGTTTGATCCTCAAAATCCTTCATTCTTATTGTTCACAAGTAATCATTTATTTGGATGGTCTTTTTCCACCCTTGTCGTCCATAACAAGCAGAGTTACTAGTTTTCAATGTGGTACTGTTGTCTTTGGCAACAAATCCCGACCATTATTGGGTGTCCACTGGTGCAAAGACAACTTTCAGCTTTTAAGTGATGCTCCATTAGCTGCTGAAACTCAGTACTGAGTAGTAATGTGTACTCCAACTGAGTTGTTTGTTATTTCTTGGGTAGATGATGGACTTCATTGAGGAAGAATTCCTTGGGGAGCAAGTTGAATCCATCAAGCAGTTCTCTGATTATGTCACTAATTTGAAGCGTGTTGGCCCTGGACTGGGTGAATACCAGTTTGACAAGCTGACCCTCAAAGATGACTAGGCTGTCAGCCATTGTGACAGTTTCTCTTCAACCTGATGCGCTGTAGTCGTTCGATTTAACAGGATTTGACTTTTAATTTCAAGTTTATCTTATTGTTTTTTTAATTACTAAAGTTGCTTGGTTTTTCAAGGTAGAATTGCTTTATGCTCTGAGGTGTTGGTGTGAATATATGACTGGATTTTAAAACAGTATTGACAGCTGAGTAAAAATTGCCCATGTATGTGTCAAAGGTTGAACATTAAAGGACATTAAAAATTGAAATGGTGTGTTTAATAATTGTTTTGATCTCAAGGTCTTTTGAAAACTGATTTGACTAAAGTTAATACTCCTTTTGCAAGGCCCAGTCTCGAGGTCCAAAATAACAGCTTACTGGTCGGCAAGCTACAGGTTTTATTGTTTGTGCCATGACTGGGTTGTGCAAAGAAGCATTCTTTTGTCAAACGAATTGTATGTTGCTTGCACTTACCCGATGCAGAGGTAGCTGCACAAAATAATCAGTTCCAACAATTTGGACAACACAGCACTTGTCCACAGAGGCAGAGATCAGTCCAGCAAGTTGCTGTGACTGCAGACAACCTTGTCCTACTTTGCAAGGCTTTGTGAGGACCCCCCCCCCCCCCCCCGACTTTTACATGCTCTGATCATTATGGGGTTGGGGACAAGATAAACATTCTCCCTAAATTTTCTCTGTTAACGCGTGTAAAGTAGCAGAACCCAAAATTCAGGCTGTCAGTTTTCTGGAAAATAAAAATTATTATAAGTTACACAGCTTGCAGGACTTCATAGACTTGCTTCAAGTTCCATCAGTAAACAGTGAGGACCTGGAGAAATTTTTCACACCTTTCCCGTGATCACTGTGGACTCGCACTGTGGCTTGAGTCCCTGGTTGTCCCAAAACAAAAGCCAGGCCACACCCAGTCTCATCAGACTGGCTAATATCGCCATTATGGAGTCGGGGAAATACCTGTGCAGAGGTAGAACAGCCGTACAACAAGGTAAAAATGTGGGTAACTGTTTCCCACTGGTTTTGTTGGTTTGTGGTGGGGAGATCCCATAATTAAGCTTGACTTGAGATAAAACCATAATAAAGTTCACTCCACAAGAAACCCCAACTCTTGACACTAAGTGTCAACCAATCTGCAGGCAGATAACGACTGCTTTGGACAAAAATTAATTTCATTTATTACAGATTTACATGTAATAAAATGATATCACCTACTTCATTATTTTACAATCACTCAGTCCTCAAAATGTTTTGTTACCAACTGAAGGTAAACTTTGCTTAAGGTAGCTCTGTCAGTATTCGACCAGGCTAGGATTACCCTCGCCTCTCACACAGCTGCGTTTAAGGACACCCTATTTCACTCAGCTGCTAAAAACATCCATAATGGGAAGCTGTGATTACCCTGGATCGTGTAACCTACATGGCAGGCAGAGTTGTAAGCTAGGGTGTGTGAGTGAAGAAAAGATTGGGCTTGAGCAAACATTTAAAGCCTCTACTCCCTTCACCACCACCTCCATGATTCACCTTTTTGTGGTTTTCCTTCATGGGGTAAGAACCTTTGTCATTTTTCTTTGGTTTGGAGCTATTGTTTTCCTGTTCTTGTTTTCAATTCTTTGATTTCTTGTGATCATTTTCTGTTTATTGTCGCTGGTGATCTTCACAGGTTTAAACAAAGGATGAGCCCATTTTTTGCCCACTCAAACCCCTTGAATTTATTCTTTACTAATGGTCTGTGTAGGAAGTAGGCAAAAGAACAATTGATAGGCCGCAGAAATAGCGGCAGTTATTTTTCAAATTAGTTTGCCGGATCTTGTTGACCCACACACAAAAAGCGTGAATTTTGAAATGCAAATTGAAAATAAGACACTTAAAAATTCATTTTGAACAACTTTTTTCTATTTTGGCTATCAATTTGTAACATTTTATAAATATGACACTATCTGAAATGCACAAAAATTTTAGATAGGCACCTAGCACAATGCTAAAATTTGTGGTAGAATTAAGGGGCCTTAGGCAAACGGTATAAAAAAGGGTTTTTGATGTCACTTTTTTATTGTTTTTTTTTTACCATGATTTTTCGACATAATATTATAGCCAATCAGATGTGCTGATTTAATTTAAAATAATTAATAATTATTATTTTCACACCTTTTAATCCATCTGCCTACTTGTCACTTGAATCATCACCAAGACATGCCATTTGCTTTTGGTTTAGCACTCCAGAAAAAATTATAATTACAAATTGTAATCTATGGCTTATGACCTCAACATGGTCAAATTATATATATATATATATATTTTTTAAATTGATGTTTCACGGCTATGTCACTTTGCACTCTTTTTTTAGCTCATCAGGTATTTCTGCTGGCTCATGCATCTCAGGAAGGGGCCCAGCAAAGCCTGCAGGCTAAGAAGGAAAAGTGCAAAATTATCAGCAAAAAATTGGCTAAGATGCATTTAAAACTGTCTGATGGTCCTAATGCAAGAAAGTAAGTTTGATCCATAAGGCATACAGGCACCTTCGGGCTGGGGTGGGGGGTGGGCTGTAACCTCCCTATCTGAAAAAATACAATAATTGCAAATGCATTGGAATTAAACCAGTATACAACCACCCAAAAATCCAACTGCTGTTGCCGAAATCCTGAGCATTTTGCTTGAGAAGTGTTGCTTGTATGCCTATGGTTTCATCTATTTACCATTTCTCCAACAAGATCTGATGGTGGTTGTCCACATTCTTGCATCTAAAAAATAAATTGAAGTCACAAATAATTTTTAGGTTCTTGTGAGCCAGCTCATTATAATTAATGGATAACATGTCATGCTCAATCCATGAAAAAGATGACAATTGGGCATAATGAACAGTAACAAAAAATAAAATATATTCATCCCACAGATTTCATGTGATATCTGATTGTTTTATTCCCCAAGCCTTGGACTCAAGTAAGAATTTTAAATTGATACTTTGTATCAGAACTGGACTGTTACATGCATATTCCATCAATAGGTCATTTCCAAGTTCGCTTGAGCCTCTATTTCAAGGCGAGTCTAAATGCAAAGTCTTTGTAATGAAAATGAGTTTTCATTCATATGGAAAGCAAAACTAATTACCATCACAAAACTTTCGCACTTAGACTCGCTTTGAAATAGAGGCTCAAGGGAACTCGGAAATGGCCTATTATGATATAGTATGGTGAAAAAATGTATTTTTAGCATTGAGATGCATCCATCCTTGTATTCACACAATGCAAGATCAATGCTTTTACATGTACATGGATGACTGAAACTTCTCAAAGATTCCTAGCCTGGACATTGCCAAAATCCAATTATAATTATAGTTTTTTTAATACAATAATATTTAATAAAATTTGTTCTAATTCTTGAGTCTAAGTTAGTCAAGATTGACTGTATGTCCAAGGCTTTTCCATTTAGATTTTGTGTCATCAGATACACTTTTCTTACCTGTTGCATAAGACTTAGAAGTTTTTCAAATCTCTTTTTCTTGACTTCATCAGAGTCATCTGATTTCTCAGCCTCGTATTCTGAACAAACTCCGCAAACCAGATTGTACTGTCTGCTATAGCGGCCCAGTTCCTCTGACGGCAAGGAGGCTTTATTCCCCTCCAACCATGCTGGGTACTAGAGGTATGATAAAAGCAGTTGGGCTTTGCCTGATTGCAAAATGATAAAACTACTAACATTTTGATAACTTGTTTTCGCCACTACGAGTTTCAGTGAGAATGTCGTAGTAGCGGAAACAAGTTATCAAAATGTTAGTAGCCTTATCATTTTGCGATCAGGACAAGCCTAACTGCCCTCAATGAAAAGGACTGTGCTAACTTTGTCGCTGATGAAAAGGTAAATGACGTTTCCTGGTGAGGCTATTTTGTGAGTACAAGTGAAAGAACTTCAAGTGAAATCTCGTACTCGTAGTTGCCCTTGCTGTGGTCTCCATGTTGTATTATTGCATGCACTTGCAACTTAGGTACACCTGTCCTCTGGCTACCACTTATGTCACTTTACCTGCCTGGTCTAGAGCAACTAGCTAAGACATCAGAGAATGCAGTTTACTAGATAGGCCGTGACACTTGTCAAAACACCTCAATGCCAGGGCTACAAATAGCAGTTGGACATCGGACTGACAATGACTGACCAAACTTTGCCAATGTCCCATGAAATCCCAACCAGTCGGGCAGAGTGTGAATTTTTTTTGCCTTCCAAAATGCCAAAGTTTTGCCCTGACAACACATTACTGAGCAGAATTGTAATAATATTACAACATCTGACCTCACAATTAGTTTTGTCTGATCTGGTGTCTTGTTTGAACAAATCTTTTAACAGAAAAATTAATTGTATCACTGAATTTGCCTTCTTTGAAATCAATGTATAGGGTTGTTCAATGGCCCCTTTGATGATAGCAATATGACGATCATGATTAGCATTCCTGTTCAAGGATATAGATTGATTATCTGAGTTGTAACAAAGCTTGCTGTGTACAGCCAGGCTGCATGATCTCACCAAAAAATTAAGATGGATCAGTTATGTAGTTCATAAAGCCTAACTCAAAATTTAAACTCATGACAGCAGATAACGGGTTAATTTTAGCCAAATGTATACCCAGGCATCCAGGACAACCACCCCAATATTTTGTTCCCAGAATGCAGCCCCCACCCAGGTTAGCGGCACCCAATGTGAAATAGAAAAGTTGGGTACCCAAATCCATCCCAACCCAGGTTAGCGGCACCCAATGTGAAATAGAAAAGTTGGGTACCCAAATCCATCCCAACCCAGGTTAGTGGCCCCCAATGTGAAATAGAAAAGTTGGGTACCCAAATCCATCCCAACCCAGGTTAGCGGAACCCAATGTGAAATAGAAAAGTTGGATTCCCATACCCACCTCTCCCCCTACCTGGGTTGGTTGCACCCAATGACAAGAAAAAAGTTTGGACACCCATTTTACAAACCTTGATTAAAACCATGGCAGATGCCCAATCCACTATATCGCTAAACCAACTGTGAGTTTAAACAATTAGTGTTGGTTTTCTATGTTTAACATTCAGTTCCATGGAAACCAGTAGCTATAGTAGATAGAGGGTGCTGCGTCGGTGGGAAGTACAACTGACAATATAATTTGGTTTTATCAACTGGGTTGATAATGTGAATTGGCCACCGTAAAGAGATTCAAGAGCTGATATTTCGAGCGTTAGCCCTTCGTTGGAGTAGATACCTTTTCTTTCAAGTCTTTCAATGCAGGATAAAGGACGTCCTTAGAGAGCAAGTTCTGCATCATTCCCTGCATCAATGGCAGGAAGTCCAACTCGTCATCACTGTCACCACCAAGGTTCATTTCAGACATGGCCTTAAAGAAATCTTCATTTAAAGGTCCTGCAGGAGTACAGTTCTGTAAAGAAGTGTTAAATACCATAAAGAAAAGCCAAAAGTATTTATCAGACTTAAATTTTTAAACAATTAATACTTACAACGGCAATGAAAATATGATTGTGAAGTACTTCCATAAAATATCCATACCTCCCCCACAGAAGGGATTTTTTTTACAAGACCCCCACCCCTCAGGAAATTCCAAGTAAACTTCACACATTTCTTTACATTTTTTTGAGATAAGATAAGATAAGATAACTTTATTTATACACGGTATTTCCATCAGCTTATTTAGAAGTATTTATGGTAATTAACTAACTACCTATCTTCCTAGCTACAAAAAGGTATAAAAGACAAAAGAATAAAAACTGCTTTACATGGAGGCCGTGTTCAAAAAATATACTTAAAAATTTTGCTTAAGAATTATTAAAAATTTACTTAAAACTGTGGCGACTCAGTTTTGTCTTAAACTCGCTTAAGGAAGTCGCTTGTCTTAATTCTGCGGGTAAGTTGTTCCACAACTGAGCTCCACTGTATGAAAAACTTCTCTTCAGGTAATCAGTGTGAGGTTGTGGAAGAACTAGTTTGTTTTCGGTATTCCTCAAACGATAAGCACTTTGGTCTTTGAGAACCCCCCACCCCCCAGGAATTTCCGATCCCTTCTGTGGGGGAGTATGGATAATTTCTGTAACTACACAACACATTGTTAGGGGCCCTTCAAAAAAATATTCATCTCGCAGAATTTTAGTAAATGTTACAGATTTTGCAGTGTCCTTTGTTTCTATGGAGCCATACTGACATCTCAATTTCTTTTGCAAAGCCAATATCATCTTGGGCAAACAGAAAATAGACCAGTCTTGTCATCTTGAAAAGTCTCAGATTTATCATCAATCGTCCCTTTTGTTAACATAGATATTTCTTGGAAAGGTTTTTACCTGTGAGTGAGTGTCTTGTAGAAAATTAAAACAAATTAATATATTAAATGGCTAAGAGAATTTACATTCTGAAACACTTATTAATAATTATTACCTCCAAGTCTTTAGCATTTTGAGCCAAATCATCCATGGTTCTAGCAAGGTTAGCTTCAAGATCAGCCAATGCTGATGGATTATCTGAGGTCGAACAAAAGAAGCAAACCTCTAGCTGGGAAAACTAGGAATATCAAACATGAATTTGGTCTTTGCAAGAATGCAAGCACAGTACTTTCTTTTACAAGTGCAAGCATAATTTTCACAAAAATTAGCCTTGAAAGCAAAAAGAACATTGCAAAAAAAAACTACTTCCTCCAAAAACTGTGCATTCATTCTGTGAATCTCTGTTGAAAATGTTGAGCATTTTGAGCAGAAAAAAGAAGACTTTGAGCAGAAGAAAGAAGACTTTGAGCAGAAGAACGAAGAATTTGAGCAGAAGAACAAAGACTTTGAGCAGAAGAAAGAAGACTTTGAGCAGAAGAAAGAAGACTTTGAGCAGAAGAAAGAAGACTTTGAGCAGAAGAAAGAAACTTACCTTGATCAGCATTAGCTGCGGCCTGAGCAAACTGTTCCAGCTGAGCCAGCAATTCAGGTTCATTTCCTAGCACTGTCTTCATAGCATTTCCTAACTCCTCAAGACCTGCTATCTGTCCATGATTGGCTTCCAATCGAGCATGATCAGCTGCATCTTGAGATGAACTTGCTGCAGTAGTGCTTGCTTCAGTTTTCAGTGTTGTTCTGCTACAGTTTTTAGTTTTGATTTCAGTTTTCTCGGTAGAGTCTAATGATTCAGCGCCATTCTGTGACTCATTTCCTGAGGTCTGTTTGGTAGTTGATGGAGTTGTTTTGCCAAAATCTTCAAGAGCACCTTGAGGTCAAAAAGAGATTTTAATTTTTTTTAACCAGAGATCGCCTTTTCAATTACGTCCAGGGTTGTCAATAAGTGCCGGCGACTGGTGATATCGCCGGCTACTTAAAAATTTTCTCCAGCTGCAATTTACAATTTTTACCATTTTCGAAATTTAAGGTGGCTCTGATCCCCTTCACAGAATTTTTTTAAACTTTGCAAACAGTTGCATCTTATCATGATTATCAAAATTCGATAATAAAAAATGGGGGTCACCAAGCTCGTTTTTGAGTTATTAGCAGTTAAAGCTAAATTTAAGGGTGTTTTTAGCAGGTCATATGGTTTCTATGGTAACCCACTATGTGACGAAAATGATAACAACGTGTTCACCAATGATTGGGCAGCTTTTTGATACCATGATTGTAGCAGCAACTGATAAAGAGTGGTTATAATGACCCATCAAATTCTAAGTCTTTGAAAGTGCTGGAAACTGTTTTGAACCACCTTAAAAAAGGACCCCCAGTGCCGTCTACTTTCAAAATATCTCCGCATACTTCAAATCTTATTGAGAACCCTATATGTCTTACCCAGTCCCTGGTTACTTGTCTGTTTTTAAACAATTAATGTTAATAACTTTGTGACAGAACTCATTAGGACACCTTGCTGTACTTTACTGAATGCATCTTCCAATGACTGATACAAAATGGAGAGGGTTATTTTACCTGGCTGCATGCCCCTGTTAACACTTTTATTAGTTATTTCAGGTGCCCAGGCCACATTTTGTAAATATTGCACACATCACTTGAACAGTATGAATTGTTTTACACCATGTTTTTCTCAAAGGAAATAAAATTCCCTGACTTTTCACTGACTTTATACCTGCCAACTCTCACGCGAGTCTCACGCTTGCGAGCTGAAAACTTTGATCTCACGCCTACAAACCAAATTCTCATGCCTGTATGGAAAATGTGAGCTGCGATATATCTAACACAATTAAAAACATATGTAATTCCAAACAATGCGAGAAACGAATAATGATTCTTTTCTTGAGATTTCTGATTTTTGAAAGCAAAGACACTGGGAATGAGTCGCTGGGACACTAATCTCGTTCCAGAGGGCGCTATCTTTCTGGTCTGTGGAAGGTCATCGGAAACCTTTAAGAGGAAAATTACAGACGAACAGCTAGAAATAACAAGAACGAGATATTCATGGGTTCCAGAAATCATAACATCACTATCAAAGATGAAACTGCCCATGTTGCCGCCAGCGGATACATTAGCGCTAGTACCAGTCTTCTGCTGAAAATTTGACCGTGCGGATTGCGAGAATCGAGAAATGAGCAAGTTGTTCGTACAGAACTTTTCACGTGTAAACTACCTGAGGTATTTGAGAACATTCCCAGTATCAAATCAATTGTTTTACACCATGTTTTTCTCAAAGGAAATAAAATTCCCTCACTTTTCACTGACTTTATACCTGCCAACTCTCACGTGAGTCTCACGCTTGCGAGCTGAAAACTTTGATCTCACGCCTACAAACCAAATTCTCACGCCTGTATGGAAAATGTGAGCTGCGATATATCTAAGTAACACAATTAAAAATATATGTAACTCCAAACAATGCGAGAAACGAATAACGATTCTTTTCTTGAAATTTCTGATTTTTGAAAGCAAAGACACTGGGAATGAGTCGCTGGGACACTAATCTCGTTCCAGAGGCCGCTATCTTTCTGGTCTGTGGAAGGTCATCGGAAACCTTTAAGAGGAAAATTACAGACGAACAGCTAGAAATAACAAGAACGAGATATTCATGGTTCCAGAAATCATAACATCACTTTCATCACTATCAAAGAAGAAACTTTTCGCTTACAAGAATGACTTTCTTTTGATCGAACGTGAGAAACAAACAAGGCTAGTCACCAGTGCATTGCGGTCAAAAACATGCGACATTCGGTAGACTGGTAACAAGTGTTGCATCTACGGTCATCTACGAACAAAATGGAGGATTTATGTGAACTTTTTTGCTTCCAATTTGCTTTCAGGAGAAAGGAAACCTGTTTTAAATGTATTACGATTGTGTATCAAAAACCTAGGTCACTATTTTGACCATTTGAAATCTCTGCAGAGTAGGTAAGAAGCGATTTTGAATAGAGGTTGCACTGTATCGATCTTGACCATCTGGAAATGCAATTTCACCGACAGCCCCCCATCCCCTCAGGAATTTCCTGGGCCTTTGACCCCACACCCCTCTGGAATTTCCAATTCCCTCCGTGGTGGGGGTATGGATATTTTCTGGAACCACACAATCTTCGTCCACATTCGAAATGTTCAGAAATCATTGTTACATCTTTGGAAATCCAGGCTCCTCTGGGGTAAAAGGTCTCACCGCTTTGGATAAGAAATTGTTGGCAGGTATATGACTTTGCCAAACATTTTAATTTCCCTTACCTGTTTCAAAATTTGATGACTTTTCCCTCACCATGTCAACCCTGCCCGAGCTAAAAACGAGCAACAATTGCTGCTCAAAATACGAATTCTCCTGCGCGCTTGTCAAAATTTTTATCTTAAAATTAATTCTAATTATAAGAATTTGGTGATGTGATACCAAGGTCCATTCCATGAGAAGCTCACGCCGAAAAATCCCCGAATGTACGCCAAGATTTTAAAGGATTGTACGGAAAAAGGCAAAGATCCACGCCGAAGATCGATTCAGCTATTACCCGTCTCTCTTGAGAATTTAAGGTTTTAAACGGCAGAAAACTGTTTAGGCTAGGGCTTATTAAGAACAATTTATGCACAAATTGATATTCCTACGCATGTTTTTTCTTGCCTTATATTGGGCAAGAGTTTTGTGTCGTACTAAAACCTTTCTAGAAAGCAATCATTAGCACTCTGAGTTCTGTCATCTCTGCAAACGGACAAAAATCCACTGAAATCATAGCAAACACCAAAAAACACTTACTATCTAGCAGCTCATCTAACTCATCGTCATTGCTTATTCTCTGAAGTTCCTTCGAACTTCGATCCGCCATGTTTTATGAGCCCATGTTGCTGCCAGCGGATAAATTAGCGCTAGTGCCAGTCTTCTGCTGAAAATTTGACCGCGCGGATTGCGAAAATCGAGAAATGAGCAAGTTGTTCGTTCAGAACTTTTCACGTGTAAACTACCTGAGGTATTTGAGAACATTCCCAGCTATGGTAAGTTATGCTGATGGATTTCTTGTAGAATGCCCGAACACTTTATCGATAATTCATTTGCTTGTGTTGGTGTGCTTTGTAGAACCGTGAACGCGGCACATAAACAATGGTAGTACAATGCTGGTCAATCCTGGGGGGGTGGGGTGATGGCTAAACTGAATGGCCGAGAGGGACGTTCTCGGCCATCCCTTTTTACTGCGTGGTACTGAGAAGCCCGACAATTTCCAATCAATGAAAATCAATCGTTGATTTCAATCAATTTAATCAATAAAAATCAATAATAATCTATTTATAGTTAATGATTAGTTCAGCCAATCAATAAAATTCGAAAATCACTCACCATTGCACAAATTATATGTGAAACGTGACTGGTGTTATGAAAGTGTTGTGTTACATATTATGGTTTGAATTTACAAAGGTTTGTATGAGAAAAACAAAACAAAACAGATTCAAAATTATCAACTACAACGTAACACTTTG
>OX393570.1:20986674-21026674 GCA_947652115.1 Blastomussa wellsi | reverse complement strand
GCTTGAACAGATTTATGGACGTCAACGACATAACAGTACACAGGAAACGGGAAACGACGAAAAATTGACGAAGAACGGACGCAACGAAAAAACAGAAGATAACGTAGAAAATTGGAAAAATTTCCGCACAGCCCCATACATTTATTATGCATGCTGAATGCTTAATTATGCATGCGCTTTATTGTCTTTTTAAACAATAGATATCCCCTAAGGATTTGAATACATACATCGTTAATTGTCCACGAGAAGCCTGAAATAATACTATTTCGTAGAGAGCAGGGATAGAGATACTCTCTTGCCCACCATTCGCGCTCAAATATTGCCTGGAACACGCGTGATGAGCAACATGTGGAAAGCTTACGATTGCCTCAATGACGGCGGCTATAGTCGCCTCATAGTTTGAACCATAGCCTAAACTTCCAGACCCAGACACAGGTGCGAACACGCAGCGCATTGAAAATACATGGTGGGGAATAAAACGAAGTATGCCCCGTAGAGGAACATCCAAAGATCTCTTCGAAAGCTACCTAAAGGAGTGGTTGTGGCGTAAGCACTATGGTAACATAATCAAGTATATCGCCGATCTTTATGAAGTCCGCAAGGACGCATAAGAGTTCCAAGTACTCAGTGTATGCATTGTTGGTGATCTGCTGACTGACTGTTTGATCGATTGATGGTGGATGGATTCATTTCGCTGCGAGCTCTGACTACGAAGACTTAAAGGAATTAGACCTGTCTGCTCTACTCACGTAATCGAAACAACGGAAAACAACGACAAAATACAACGAGAAAGGTAAGCAAAACATTTATTCTTTATTTTGTATCATTAAATAAAATACTTGATGAGCCAAACAATATTTGAAAGCTAACCCCAAGGCCAAAATCACTATTTTTAAACCATTTCTACACGCATATTTAATTTTAAAACATCGTGAAATCGCCCAAAAATTTAACATTTCCTTTTGATTTTCCGTATTTTAGACGCTAAATTTGAAAAATTTTCTAAGTCTAAATTTATTTAACCTATTTTTCACGCGGTACCAGGCAAATTTCGTTAAATTTTTCTAAGTTTAAAACTATTTTGGACTTAGAAAAAAAAAATGAGAAGTTAGTCGAACAAAGAAATGACTCAAACAAAAAGCGTAAGTCCAAAGGGTCTCTATTGTTCTGGCTATTGTTTTAAATAAACAAAGAACTGCATGCCCGCAACTAGCAATAGCTAATCTAGGCGGGTCATGCCTTAATAGCTTGCCAGCAGTATCTCTCAGGGTTCTGGTGCGGGGTGGCTGGGGGATTTGTGCAGGGGCCCCACATATCTTACAGCTTGACTCAAACAAAAAGCGTAAGTCCCAAAGGGTCTCTATTGTTCTGGCTATTGTTTTAAATAAACAAAGAACTGCATGCATAATAAATGTATGGGGCTGTGCGGAAATCTTGCCGAAAAATGAAGCAAAATATAGGTTGATAATTTGTGGTTGCACAACTAGTGTATTCGAGAAAATGATCGAGAGGGTGAGAAATGCAAACACTTCTTTTTATGTGGCAAGGGAGCCAATGGAAATTAACAAATGGTAAACGCCATAGCATGTACTATTGAGTTATGGGTGCACGCGGGAGGTTGCTAAGCACAAAAGAAGCGTAAGAGTCGCACGAGGCGATAGCCGAGTGCGACTCTAGCTTCTTGAGTGCTTAGCAAACCTCCCAAGTGCATCCGTAACTCAATAGTACATGCTATGGCGTTTACCATTTGTTTTATAACATAACACTGAGACATTGGGACAACAGAGCTGCTTTTATTGAGGTACATCGCAAAAAATGTTCGTGTAGTCTTACATGACAGGAGAAAATAAGCGCGCGAAAATTCATTCATGACAAGCGACTGCACACCAGCAACTCGATAAAGTTTAATCACGTTTCCTGAAATATCGATCAAAATCCTCTTTCTAAGGTCTGTATCCAACAACCGGTGAAATAGTTCAATAGAATTATGAACAAACTCAGGGAAAAAGGTAGACAACCGTCCAAAGTTATTAAAACACGAAGGACTGAATTTCACATCGATTCAGAGAATGAACCGTTGAAAACAATTTTCACATTTTGAATGGTGCATTCGCTGAAGCGCGCGCATTTGCACACACGTCAGCAGCATGGCCATGTCAAAATTCCCGACCCAGCGGGGATGCCATTAGGGACAGCACGTCTCCCAAGCTCCAAAGGCACTGGGAACAAATTAGTAGTAGAGCTTCCGTTAGCCTAATATGCGCTTTGGTAAGCCTACAAAGAATTCTAGTTACACTGCGGCTTAGCAATGGTGGTCTACTGGTCATCAGACACGCTTGTCATGCGTTCTACCCGGGTTCGACTCTCCTATACGTTCTTGTTTTAGTTTTAAAGCGAAGCCTCCAGGAGACGCGCTGTCCCTAACGGCATATATCCAGGGGCCCCCGCTGAGATTTTGACACTACGAAGTGTCAAAATCTCCCCCCCAGCTGCCCAAGCCCCCGCGGCGTAGCGCCTAGGCCCCCCAGCTGCCCAAGCCCCCGCGGCGTAGCGCCTAGGCCCCCCAGCTGCCCAAGCCCCCGCGGCGTAGCGCCTAGGCCCCCCAGCTGCCCAAGCCCCCGCGGCGTAGCGCCTAGGCCCCCCAGCTGCCCAAGCCCCCGCGGCGTAGCGCCTAGGCCCCCCAGCTGCCCAAGCCCCCGCGGCGTAGCGCCTAGGCCCCCCAGCTGCCCAAGCCCCCGCGGCGTAGCGCCTAGGCCCCCCAGCTGCCCAAGCCCCCGCGGCGTAGCGCCTAGGCCCCCCAGCTGCCCAAGCCCCCGCGGCGTAGCGCCTAGGCCCCCCAGCTGCCCAAGCCCCCGCGGCGTAGCGCCTAGGCCCCCCAGCTGCCCAAGCCCCCGCGGCGTAGCGCCTAGGCCCCCCAGCTGCCCAAGCCCCCGCGGCGTAGCGCCTAGGCCCCCCAGCTGCCCAAGCCCCCGCGGCGTAGCGCCTAGGCCCCCCAGCTGCCCAAGCCCCCGCGGCGTAGCGCCTAGGCCCCCCAGCTGCCCAAGCCCCCGCGGCGTAGCGCCTAGGCCCCCCAGCTGCCCAAGCCCCCGCGGCGTAGCGCCTAGGCCCCCCAGCTGCCCAAGCCCCCGCGGCGTAGCGCCTAGGCCCCCCAGCTGCCCAAGCCCCCGCGGCGTAGCGCCTAGGCCCCCCAGCTGCCCAAGCCCCCGCGGCGTAGCGCCTAGGCCCCCCAGCTGCCCAAGCCCCCGCGGCGTAGCGCCTAGGCCCCCCAGCTGCCCAAGCCCCCGCGGCGTAGCGCCTAGGCCCCCCAGCTGCCCAAGCCCCCGCGGCGTAGCGCCTAGGCCCCCCAGCTGCCCAAGCCCCCGCGGCGTAGCGCCTAGGCCCCCCAGCTGCCCAAGCCCCCGCGGCGTAGCGCCTAGGCCCCCCAGCTGCCCAAGCCCCCGCGGCGTAGCGCCTAGGCCCCCCAGCTGCCCAAGCCCCCGCGGCGTAGCGCCTAGGCCCCCCAGCTGCCCAAGCCCCCGCGGCGTAGCGCCTAGGCCCCCCAGCTGCCCAAGCCCCCGCGGCGTAGCGCCTAGGCCCCCCAGCTGCCCAAGCCCCCGCGGCGTAGCGCCTAGGCCCCCCAGCTGCCCAAGCCCCCGCGGCGTAGCGCCTAGGCCCCCCAGCTGCCCAAGCCCCCGCGGCGTAGCGCCTAGGCCCCCCAGCTGCCCAAGCCCCCGCGGCGTAGCGCCTAGGCCCCCCAGCTGCCCAAGCCCCCGCGGCGTAGCGCCTAGGCCCCCCAGCTGCCCAAGCCCCCGCGGCGTAGCGCCTAGGCCCCCCAGCTGCCCAAGCCCCCGCGGCGTAGCGCCTAGGCCCCCCAGCTGCCCAAGCCCCCGCGGCGTAGCGCCTAGGCCCCCCAGCTGCCCAAGCCCCCGCGGCGTAGCGCCTAGGCCCCCCAGCTGGCCCAAGCCCCCGCGGCGTAGCGCCTAGGCCCCCCAGCTGCCCAAGCCCCCGCGGCGTAGCGCCTAGGCCCCCCAGCTGCCCAAGCCCCCGCGGCGTAGCGCCTAGGCCCCCCAGCTGCCCAAGCCCCCGCGGCGTAGCGCCTAGGCCCCCCAGCTGCCCAAGCCCCCGCGGCGTAGCGCCTAGGCCCCCCAGCTGCCCAAGCCCCCGCGGCGTAGCGCCTAGGCCCCCCAGCTGCCCAAGCCCCCGCGGCGTAGCGCCTAGGCCCCCCAGCTGCCCAAGCCCCCGCGGCGTAGCGCCTAGGCCCCCCAGCTGCCCAAGCCCCCGCGGCGTAGCGCCTAGGCCCCCCAGCTGCCCAAGCCCCCGCGGCGTAGCGCCTAGGCCCCCCAGCTGCCCAAGCCCCCGCGGCGTAGCGCCTAGGCCCCCCAGCTGCCCAAGCCCCCGCGGCGTAGCGCCTAGGCCCCCCAGCTGCCCAAGCCCCCGCGGCGTAGCGCCTAGGCCCCCCAGCTGCCCAAGCCCCCGCGGCGTAGCGCCTAGGCCCCCCAGCTGCCCAAGCCCCGCGGCGTAGCGCCTAGGCCCCCCAGCTGCCCCAAGCCCCCGCGGCGTAGCGCCTAGGCCCCCCAGCTGCCCAAGCCCCCGCGGCGTAGCGCCTAGGCCCCCCAGCTGCCCAAGCCCCCGCGGCGTAGCGCCTAGGCCCCCCAGCTGCCCAAGCCCCCGCGGCGTAGCGCCTAGGCCCCCCAGCTGCCCAAGCCCCCGCGGCGTAGCGCCTAGGCCCCCCAGCTGCCCAAGCCCCCGCGGCGTAGCGCCTAGGCCCCCCAGCTGCCCAAGCCCCCGCGGCGTAGCGCCTAGGCCCCCCAGCTGCCCAAGCCCCCGCGGCGTAGCGCCTAGGCCCCCCAGCTGCCCAAGCCCCCGCGGCGTAGCGCCTAGGCCCCCCAGCTGCCCAAGCCCCCGCGGCGTAGCGCCTAGGCCCCCCAGCTGCCCAAGCCCCCGCGGCGTAGCGCCTAGGCCCCCCAGCTGCCCAAGCCCCCGCGGCGTAGCGCCTAGGCCCCCCAGCTGCCCAAGCCCCCGCGGCGTAGCGCCTAGGCCCCCCAGCTGCCCAAGCCCCCGCGGCGTAGCGCCTAGGCCCCCCAGCTGCCCAAGCCCCCGCGGCGTAGCGCCTAGGCCCCCCAGCTGCCCAAGCCCCCGCGGCGTAGCGCCTAGGCCCCCCAGCTGCCCAAGCCCCCGCGGCGTAGCGCCTAGGCCCCCCAGCTGCCCAAGCCCCCGCGGCGTAGCGCCTAGGCCCCCCAGCTGCCCAAGCCCCCGCGGCGTAGCGCCTAGGCCCCCCAGCTGCCCAAGCCCCCGCGGCGTAGCGCCTAGGCCCCCCAGCTGCCCAAGCCCCCGCGGCGTAGCGCCTAGGCCCCCCAGCTGCCCAAGCCCCCGCGGCGTAGCGCCTAGGCCCCCCAGCTGCCCAAGCCCCCGCGGCGTAGCGCCTAGGCCCCCCAGCTGCCCAAGCCCCCGCGGCGTAGCGCCTAGGCCCCCCAGCTGCCCAAGCCCCCGCGGCGTAGCGCCTAGGCCCCCCAGCTGCCCAAGCCCCCGCGGCGTAGCGCCTAGGCCCCCCAGCTGCCCAAGCCCCCGCGGCGTAGCGCCTAGGCCCCCCAGCTGCCCAAGCCCCCGCGGCGTAGCGCCTAGGCCCCCCAGCTGCCCAAGCCCCCGCGGCGTAGCGCCTAGGCCCCCCAGCTGCCCAAGCCCCCGCGGCGTAGCGCCTAGGCCCCCCAGCTGCCCAAGCCCCCGCGGCGTAGCGCCTAGGCCCCCCAGCTGCCCAAGCCCCCGCGGCGTAGCGCCTAGGCCCCCCAGCTGCCCAAGCCCCCGCGGCGTAGCGCCTAGGCCCCCCAGCTGCCCAAGCCCCCGCGGCGTAGCGCCTAGGCCCCCCAGCTGCCCAAGCCCCCGCGGCGTAGCGCCTAGGCCCCCCAGCTGCCCAAGCCCCCGCGGCGTAGCGCCTAGGCCCCCCAGCTGCCCAAGCCCCCGCGGCGTAGCGCCTAGGCCCCCCAGCTGCCCAAGCCCCCGCGGCGTAGCGCCTAGGCCCCCCAGCTGCCCAAGCCCCCGCGGCGTAGCGCCTAGGCCCCCCAGCTGCCCAAGCCCCCGCGGCGTAGCGCCTAGGCCCCCCAGCTGCCCAAGCCCCCGCGGCGTAGCGCCTAGGCCCCCCAGCTGCCCAAGCCCCCGCGGCGTAGCGCCTAGGCCCCCCAGCTGCCCAAGCCCCCGCGGCGTAGCGCCTAGGCCCCCCAGCTGCCCAAGCCCCCGCGGCGTAGCGCCTAGGCCCCCCAGCTGCCCAAGCCCCCGCGGCGTAGCGCCTAGGCCCCCCAGCTGCCCAAGCCCCCGCGGCGTAGCGCCTAGGCCCCCCAGCTGCCCAAGCCCCCGCGGCGTAGCGCCTAGGCCCCCCAGCTGCCCAAGCCCCCGCGGCGTAGCGCCTAGGCCCCCCAGCTGCCCAAGCCCCCGCGGCGTAGCGCCTAGGCCCCCCAGCTGCCCAAGCCCCCGCGGCGTAGCGCCTAGGCCCCCCAGCTGCCCAAGCCCCCGCGGCGTAGCGCCTAGGCCCCCCAGCTGCCCAAGCCCCCGCGGCGTAGCGCCTAGGCCCCCCAGCTGCCCAAGCCCCCGCGGCGTAGCGCCTAGGCCCCCCAGCTGCCCAAGCCCCCGCGGCGTAGCGCCTAGGCCCCCCAGCTGCCCAAGCCCCCGCGGCGTAGCGCCTAGGCCCCCCAGCTGCCCAAGCCCCCGCGGCGTAGCGCCTAGGCCCCCCAGCTGCCCAAGCCCCCGCGGCGTAGCGCCTAGGCCCCCCAGCTGCCCAAGCCCCCGCGGCGTAGCGCCTAGGCCCCCCAGCTGCCCAAGCCCCCGCGGCGTAGCGCCTAGGCCCCCCAGCTGCCCAAGCCCCCGCGGCGTAGCGCCTAGGCCCCCCAGCTGCCTTTTTCTGTGTTTACTTTAGCTTGTAGTTGGTTAGTTTTTGAGATATAATTCCAATGTTATTTGAATAGCTCTAGAGCCCAGGCCCCTTTTAACCAACGAGCAATTATTATTAACCTTTAAAACCAGCACTAACGTAGCCATAATATACGAGCACTGGTCCTGAACATGAATAATACAGTGAATGACAAGCGAAATAGAATTCTATCTGAACGAACGATTTGGAGTCAACAGAAACCTAAAAAAATAATAAAGCATTGTCGTTTGTCTCAAAATGTGTAGTTGCTTGAGATTTTAGATTACTGAAATGCTCTGGCAGAACGGAATCTTCGCAAATACAATGTTTATATCCTACAAGGTATCGCAATGCATGATGGGATACCCCTGAGTAACTTTGAAAAGGACAGGTTTACGGGTCAAATTTAAGAGAATTTTATAAAGTCTACAAGCACCTCTTTATTTCCAAGCGTTCAACACGTCAACATTTGGCAAATGAGCCACAACTCACGACTGCCGCCTTTCTGAGAACAGAAGTGCTTGTAGCCTTTCTCGCCTGGCCCGTTGAAACTCGATCGCTAACTTTACCGCCAGTACAGTATTAGCCATCTTGAATCAACAACACATCTCGCTTCTTTGAGACGTGCTAGTGGCTTACGGGTTTCCAGACTTAAGGATGTCTTTCCACCACCAGACGGGCGCAAACATGTGTAAATAATGCCGAAATAAGCAGACTTCGTGCCGAAGGTAAGGTTTGAACTTCTCTGATCGAAAACCTGATGACGTTCTGCGCGCCAAACGTCAACGTAAGCCTACGTCACAATGCCTGCTGTACAAAGCCGTCTTTGAGAAAATGTCAGCGACAAAATAAATCAAGTTTCCTAACCGCTTTCTTTGCACTTTTCCAGTCGAAGGCGAAAAAAAGAACGTTTGTTTCTCCGAAGAATGAAACCAGTATAAACGTTCAAATTCGTTCACGAATAGTGGAAAAAGGCAGGGTCGTAACGAGGTAAATGGCAGTAGGGGTCAAACGCCTAAAAATGGGTGGGATCAGGGTTCACAGCCCCGGGATCTGGGATCACAACCCGTGGGATAGGGACCAGCGGTGTTTTTTTATGGAATCAGGAATCAGGCTGTCCTAGCTAACAATAAAAATCACAAAAATAATGTACTATACTTTACACAACATTTTTTGAAGCTATTTTGCTATCTTGAAACTTAATGGTATATTTCATATCCCCGAGTATTGCCATGGATTTTGGCGATGTGATACTGGTATTATGTGTCAGCACGTCATATCACATGTCATACAATTACGTTTGCCAGGGCTCCTGCGTTTGACCATTATTTGCTGGTCTTTGAATCTTTGCTGGATGTTGAACCTTTCAACACAGCGTTGTCGGAGCCAGTTGTATGCGACAAAAGAAAGAAGAAGGGCGATCGTTCAATACGAAACACCCCTCTGTAATATACCCAGTGGACACCGAATCTTTATCCTCACTGGGTGTTCGGGAAAAAGGTCACCGGGTTGGCTAATTCCCCACTGGGGTCCGCTCGTTTTCTGTTTTATTTTGCAAACAAAATACTCTGGGTCACACCGCACAGTCACAGGGTAAAATGAAAATGGCTAGTATTAAATTATGTTAATGCTTGTAATTAATGATTAAGGATTCAAGCCTGTTACAGGGCATTATTTTGCTAAATTCTGTATGTCCTGTATAGTTAATATTGGGTTGGACCCCACACAATACTCTCCCCACAGTTTCAGAAGAGGTGGTGCTACTTTTGCCTTTAATGCTGGTGCTTCACCCCTGTTCATTAAATTCTTAGGGGATTGGTCATCCGATGCTTATATGGTTTATTTACTCAAGGTTGCTACAATCTTAGCTCAACACATTCCTACAACTCACTAATACTAATCTTTCACTACTTCCTCATTACTTCACACCTTGAGTTTTGGGGTCTCTTCTTTGTCAGGTGTTACAATAAAATACAATAGTTTATTGACACTCCCCTGGTGGGGCTTTTCAGTGACAAAGCAACTAAAAACTAATTAAGACAAGAGAAGTAGTTAACAAAAGCAATATAAACATACCTATTTAAGAATTAATCGTATAATAAATATTCTCACTATGTACTATACAATATGCATATTTTAAGTTAAAATAAGACACTAGTAAGATACTAAAATACTATCATAACGTGCTATTTAAAAAGTCAGTAATCAATTTATTTTTCAGATAAAATTTAAAAGTAGAAATCGATTTTGCAGTTTTAAGGGTACTGTCTAGATTGTTCCAAATGTGCACCATACGGTAGTGGAATGATCCCTGTCCGGTACTCGACTTATACAAGGGGATGTTTAATAATTGGCAACTTCGAGTCACGCGCCCGGTGACCGCAATTCTTGTTGTAAATTGATCGCTGAGGTAATGTGGAGCTTGACCAGTCATGCATGCCATGAGAGCGTCGCGGAAGAACAGCTTTTGTTTAATTGGAAACCCACGTAGATCTCTTAGTGCGGGAGTTATATGATCAAATTTCCTGGTACCTGTAATAATGCGCGCGGCAAAGTTCTGCACTGACTGTAGTCTACAGATATTTTTGTTCGAGGTGGTCGACCACACTGTGGAACAGTACAGTAATTTGCTAAAGACTAGGGCATTTATTACCGTCACCAGTTGGTTACGGTCAAGAACATGTTTAACCCGACTGTTATGTTTGTCAATTTTGTAAATAAATTTGTTGAACCCCATCTTGGTGTGATAGTAATTGGGTAGTATTAAATTATGTTAATGCATGTAATTGATGGCACATAGGCATTGGTCAGATTGATCATGTGATCTCCACATGTGATTTAGGTTTCTCAGTTGTTGGACGATCTCCTTGTGTAAGGCTTTGACAACCCACCCTTCCCACCCTTGAGGTGAAAGGGCAAAATCACAAAGTCACAGGGTAAAATCAAAATAGGGTAAAATCAAAATATTCACTGGGTACTGGGGAGACTAAATTTCCGCTGGGTAGGGGAAAATAATCCACTGGGTAGGGTTTCAGTGGGTCTGTTACAGAGGGGTGTAGCAGACAAGCATACAACTTTTAATTCGAGCGTGAAACGTTAAATTCTAACTAAAATGGACGAAGTAGAACAGGAGATGTGTGAGATCTTGCCGCCTTTTCTAGGCATTCGGTTAGAAGAGAGAAGCTCTCTATTTTTTCTACTCGTCATTCTGTATTTTATATTTTTATGAAAGAAATCGTTCGATCTTGCGCTTGCACGTATGTTGTCAATAGTGATTCCAACGAAATCGATTTCAAGGCAAAATTATAATAAAAAGGGAATCTTAGCTCCCGGGATCGGCTATTTTTTGTGGGATAAGGGATCAAAATTTCTATCGGATTCGGGATAAGGTATCAAAATTTTGCGTAAAAAATGGGATCAGTAAGGAAAAAATATACTTCGTTGCGACCCTGAAAAGGGCGCGTGCGGTGTTTAGCTAAAACAAAACAAATAAAGTTGATTGTTCGATTGACTGATTGATTGATTGATTGAAAACTGAACGTAAAATCTCGAAAATGAAGCAAGAACCAGCGAAAGCAAACATAGAACAGTAGTGCCTTTCACATATAAACAAACCAGCATGCGAAATTTGGAGCTGTTTTGGCAATGTTCATTTTTGCAAAAAATCGGCTGATCTTAATAATGCCATGTTTCAACTGCATTGCTTTATTATTTGTAAAGATATTCTTCACTTTGTGTTTTGACCCTGTACTAGAACCACTAATGACGTCATCGGTTATCTCATTTGCATAATACAAAAACGTGAATATCTCTGGAATGAAAAAACACCATTCTTCCTCATTTTGTAAAGGCTTTCAAATAGGCTTAAGATATTTTTTACTTCATAGGCACTTTAATTTAGTGGTAAAGTGATCACGTCACAAAAACTAGCCCTGAGATATTCTGAAAATACATGAAGAATATAATAAAATAGATAAAGAAAATACATAAAATACATAAAGAAAATACATAAAGACCGTAATGTAGGTTATGATTTAAGAAAAAATGGCTCTCTCGACCTTGCCAGCATGTACAGTAGAACCAATAGTTTTAAATATAGTTATTTTATCCGCATTATTGATGAATGGAACAGTCTACCAAATGATATAAAAGAAACTGTTGGTATTTCTAGTTTTAAGCACAAAGTTATGTCCTTTCTTAGTAATACTTACACGTAATTCTACATTTAGTATACAAAGTTTGACATTTTAGAATTATGGATATTTTATATCATTCATTATTTATTTTATATTATAGATATTTATATTGTAATTACTGCGGAGCATCCCTCGCATGGTGTCAAGGGCGCTTTTTGGATGTTCCCCTCTCCATACAATATTAATTTTATTTTGTAATTTATTTTGTAATTTTTGTAATTTTTAATTTATGGAGTAAACTTAATAAATAAAAGAATGCCTACTTGCCCAAAATCAACATCTTATTTCTATTTGGGATGAGATATTGGCCCTTTCATGCTTCAGTGACTCCATACAAATCATTGTAATTTTGTCTTTCTTTATGAATCCCATAATTTCAAAAATTTAAATATTTGTGATGTCACTCTTTACCACTCTGTAGTCGATGCAAGAGAAAAGTCGCCATCCGACCATGCACAAGAATATGCAGTGCTGTGCAATGATAGAACCCTAGTGAAACATGATCACCCACTACTCCCTCCCTGCTATAATTTATTCACCCAGTTGGTCTATTTGAGCCTGTTGCACTTTAACTTTTGTGAAATGTGGGTTTCAATTAAAGAATGTGTGGACCCATTAGCACTTTTGCCACCAAGAATTTTTTCACTTTTTGAAAACCAATATCTTCTTCAGCATTACACCTAAATTGCTAAAAATTTCACCAACTACTAAGTTTCACAAGCCTAGCATTTAAATGTTTGAAGTCATATTCATATCTAGCATGATGCCTTATCAAAGCAAAGTCGTATGCTAATGAGGAAAAATGTAAACAGACATCAGCAAAGATTCACTGATATAGCCAATAGCATGACGGTTGAAGAACCGCAACCGCACCCCACTTTTGTGAACACTAAACGACACGCCGAGTAGCCAGTGAGCAGACTCTGGCGAGGATGGGGCGAAGAGAAAGCAGGGAGAAAAATGACGGAATGGGAAACGGGTGGGGAGGAAGGCAGGAGATGGGAAGGAGACTGTTCAAAGGCTAAGTCCTGAGTCGAGGGTACCTGCTATAACATAACCAGAGTTGTCTGCAATGTGTTTTAATACTCTAAGTGTTTGTCAGCTTGCCAACCAAAGCATAATGGAGTAATCAAATGAAATCTACATGGACCTACATTACGCAGACTATTACGTGCAACATAGCCTGCACCGTGACCAGGCTTGCATGCGAGTGATGCTACATGCAATGTGTGCGAAGCCATCCCTGCGGATGAGGTCTCATGGCTTCGCCTTTCCCACACCAATAGACATAAAGTTAACATTCTCAACATATTCAACTGGGACAATCTGCATTTAGATCTATCTGTACGACTGTCGCATTTTTTGTTTCATTGGCTTGCAAGCAACAGTTCACTCATCACAGTCAATCACAGCACAGCACTAGTCACATCCACCACACACCCAGTACCAGGTGAAGATGGCTGACTGATGATTCGGAAGATCTTTGGATTATTTAAAAATTGTCTGCTTGTAAAATTGAAGTTCAGTGATGCTTTCTTTAATGTCCTCCAGAGCTCTGCAAATGGAACCAAGTACATATTATTATTTATTTGGCTATAGTTCACTACTTATTGGCATTCACATTATTGTTAGGGGAAAACTTGCTTGGCTTACTGAAAATGAAGTGCGAAAGTTAACCCCAAAAATCAGGGCACTGTTTCACCTGATCAGTGTTCTTCTATTTTAACAGAGAGGATTTCATGTAATACATCAAACATGAGAGAAAGAGAGAGTGTTTCATCAAATTTCCTGACCAGTGTTATTCTATTTTGTGTTTCATCACATTTCCAAACACCGAGAAGACAGTTGAAAATAAGACACACAGCGGAGTATTTTTGAGGAACTGCGGGGTGTTTGGAAATGTGATGAAACACTGTCTCGAGTGTTCAATATATCTTCTCAATCGAAACTAAAACTACAGAGAAAACGAAGAAATAAAATCGTTAAAATCTATGCTAATTAAGATCACATTTCCAAACCACGGTTACGGTTCTGATTTCCTTTGTTTTAACGTGACAAATTAATGAGTTTGAGAAAGTAAATTGACAAGTGTTGCTAACTCTCTCTCTCCCTATCTGATGGGGCTTTTATTGGGGGGATTCAACTGTAGCACACGTAGTTAGATTGCACCCCTGATACTCTCGTGGGGCACTCCCCAAGGGTTGGCTACCTCAGCTCGTGTTTTATCCCTGACGAGAGCCATCAAGGGAGATAACTAAGTGTCTATAAAAAACTATGTACATGGGGGTTAAAATATTTACAATTCTATATACATTTGAATTTACAATAAATAAGAATAAGTTAAAAGTTTCTATGTTACAATTCTATTTACAATTCTATTTAAAATGGTTCTGCTTTGCATAACGCTAACTTCAACTTTTTTGGGGGTTTTGGCCACATGTAAAACCACTGTGAGAGGAAGCAGCACTGATCTTAATGATCCTGTTGTGTTGCTTCCGCAGAACTACAAGAATCAACCAGCGAACTCATTGGCCACGTTTTTGGAACAGAGACTTAACCTTTTCATAACGCCGCTGGAAGGTGTTTCTGTCATTGATGTCAACCAAGGCGTCATTGTTCTCGAATACTGCCTTTATTACATGTTTAGGCGGACAGGCGTCCAAACCACCAAAGGCTTCCGCTATGACTTCAATGTCATCCTTACTCCAGGTAAGGCGTTTGGATGGACCACTTTTGACGGTTGATTGGTGCAAAGACACCCACTCCCTTGTGGTCTACTGGGAGCCGTCCTCCAGCTGGTCGAGGCTGTCCTGGAAGTTCTTCTGCTGAGGGTATTTGACATGGTCATATACCTTCTTCACCGTTTTAGGATCGTGTACAAAGGTGATCAGATTACTGCTTTAAAACATGAAGTTTTTTACTTGGGTGATCATGAATGCGGCGTTAGTTTGGATGATGTAATTAAACAGCAAATCAATGTCCTCCAGTTGGCATTTTGTAAGTCCGGATTTAGAAGGAGAGTCTTCCGATGGTTCCAATTCTTCCGGACAATAAGCAACATTGATAGCTGTTGCAACACAGTAGTATAATTATTGTGAAAAATACCTGTGTTGGCCCTTTTTTGTTGGGGCTTTTTCATATGTATCTGGGTACCATCTCCTAAATAAGGCAAAAAGAAGAAAAAAAAGATGTTAAAATCCAGACAGTTTAATAAACTTACTGATGGCAAACTGATGCAAAAATTAAAATGCAAGTTTCCAGGTTTGAATATATAACACACATCAGGTTATTAATTATAGCGGAGCTGCAGCGGCCCGAAGTGCCGCAAAGTGGAGCCCCATAACCATAAGAGAAAGACAATCGTGCATGCATAGAAATAGGAGAACCATCGCTAGCTCAGGTCCGATTTTTTTTTCTTCTGGCAGCATTTTTTAATTTTTTATGGTTATTCTTAGCGAAATTCTGCAATTGGAGTTGACGTTTTTAATTATTCTTAATTACTTCAGAGAAATTATTAAGATCCAGCAAAAATACGGAGCTCCGCTTTTAGGCTTGGCTAAATCTATATATCACTGAAGGGTTGACATCACTGTAGCTTACCCTGGTTAAGAAGTGACTAAGAGTGTCCAATACACTAACCATTGGCAACTGTATTTCCCTGCATTATAATTTCTGCTAACCTGCAGAGTTCTTTAACAGTGCTAACATCGACAATTCTGTAATGAAGGTGATCCATAAACCGTGGCATGTACTTGTCCAAGAACCTTTTATCTGCATGGACACTATTTCCAGCCAGGGGACACTTTTTTTGTGGGGTGTACTTCTTTACAAAATCCAGAAAGGTCTGCTCTGCATATGACAGGCTGATTTTGGAAGCTCTCACTGCAGCTGTTAAACCAGACTTGGTAAAAAATAATATTAGTGTACTTGGAATCCCAATGTTTATTTATTGGCTAATTGATTATCATTGAATCTGAGTAATAGTCTGGGGGAAGAGGAATGGCATACTCCCTTGTGTTGCTCAGTAGGGCACAGTTTTTTGCCCTTCTGTCCTGAAAAGGGACAATGTAAAGGGTAATGTAATTCAAGCAAGTTTGACCAATTAATAGGGTCTAATGGCGGCGGGTCTAAAACGCAGGTCGCAGGTCGCAGGTCGCAGGTCACAGGTCGCAGGTCACAGGTCGCAGGTCGCAGGTCGCAGGTCACGGGTCGCAGGTCGCAGGTCACGGGTCACAGGTCGCAGGTCACGGGTCGCGTTAAATAGTTTAAACAAATAATTTAAACGGCAATTGATCGACAATAAGGAGACTTTTATTAACTTTAACGAAACATCAATCTCTTCATACTAAATCCTTTGATCCAATATATGCTTCTCATCAACTGCATTGCGTTTTAATGTGCAACGAAACATCAATCTCTTTCCGAGTGCATTGTTGAGTTCTATAAGCACGCGTAAATTTTTAAGAACACAGGAAAAGTGTTCTTCACACTTCTCGACCATAAAAATTCCCAAGTGCATATATAACTCAACAACGCACGAAGACAAGTTCGTTATTTCTTTTCTAAATGTTTAAGACATTGCTCGCGCTAAAACTTGTGCCGTAAGCAGCGTGCATTATAACTCCATAAAGCACGCGCGTGACGTAAGAAGCGTGCTTTATGGCGCTATAATGAACTCGAATTGGCGCGCAGTTTCTCGATGACTTTATAATACTACATCCTTTTATTCAAGGTATGCATCTCATCAACTGCATTGCGAAAAATAATAATGACAGGCCTGCACGGGCTCCCCACGCGATGTTGTTTAACTGTTCCTAACCTTCATATTTTAGCTCTAACGAGTATGTCTTTGAGAGATTTTCCCCTTTTGTAGGATATGATAGGGGGATCTTTGAAGATGGAGTTCAGCAAAGGCTGCCTTTTTATTAAGTCCCAGTTAGACATGAGTATGTTTTTTAGATTTCCCACCGATGGGTGGTATGTCGTTATAAATGGCAAGATCTGTTTCTTAGATTTTGGTTTTTGTTTAAGGGCCGACTGTCTGCTGTTGAAGTGGACTTCAGACAACGTTGTATGTATCATTTTCTCGTTATATCCATGCGCTTCCAGGCGTGATTTGAAGTTTGAGATACTATTTTTAAACGTTGTCTCAGAAGAATTTGTTCTGAGAAGTCTAAGTGCTTCTCCTTTAATAAAACCTTTTTTCACGCCTGGTGGGTGGCTTGAGGTGAAATGTGTGTACTGGAATGTCTCAGTCGGTTTATAATGTGTACGAATGTCAAGGATGGATTCGTTTCTGAATCGTTCTCCTTTAAATATAACTGTGTCGAGAAATGTTGTTTCGCTTTCTGAAATTTCAGCCGTAAATTTGATCGTAGGATGGAAATTGTTAGCTTGTGCAATAAACAGGGTAATTTCCTCTTTGTCCGTGTCCCAAAGTGAGAAAATGTCGTCGATGTAACGTTTCCATTCTCTCGGTTTTGTTATGCTTTGGCTTATTATTTCAGATTCTATTTTCCCCATGAAGATGTTGGCAAATGCTACTGCCGTTTTCGTTCCCATCGCAGTCCCAAAAGTCTGCAGGAAATTATTTTCCATAAACTGGAATGAATTTTCTTTTAGAATTAGGCCAAGCATGTCTTTGAGGTAGTGGGACGGGATTGGAGGTTTAAAATTGTGGAATTTTTCGTATGCCGTGCATACTGTTGTGATACCCTCTTCTTGTGGTATATTTGTGTACAAGCTTGTAACATCCATAGATACTAGAATGGTTTTTTGAGAGACCTTTGTCTTCTCTATGAAGTTAATGAAATCGGTTGTATCTTTAAGATACGATTTCTGTTTTTGGGCGATGGGCTGAAGTAATTTGTCCACAAAAAAAGATAATCTTTCTGTAGGGCCTTCGCAGCCCGAGATGATCGGTCTTCCGACCGGATTTGGTTTGTGGATCTTTGTTAGGGTATAAAATATGGGTATTCTTGGAGGATTGCGCGTTTGAGAAAACCATTTTCTAGTCATGTCATCAATGAACATTATAACGTATAATGTTCTGTGACCTGCGACCTGCGACCTGTGACCTGCGACCTGCGACCCATGACCTGCGACCTGCGACCTGTGACCTGCGACCTGTGACCTGTGACCTGCGACCTGCGACCTGCGTTTTAGACCCGCCGGTCTAACGGCATGTTCTCTGACAGGGTATGGTTTGCAAACCTGTTGCAAAGCTATTGTTTAGTTCAAAGCATTTCCTTTTGTCCAAAACAGTGTCTTAAAATGAATATATTATTCCACATGTAGAGTTGGTATTTAATTTACTTTTGTCCTGAAAGGAGTCAGGGTATCAACATGACAGATTAACAGGACTGTATTCAGTAAAAAATAAAATGCTTTCGGCACCTTGCCATGATGCTTGGTGCACCACTCATCCATTGCTTCCAGTGCTGCGTCAGGTTGGTGAATCACTAAATCAGGACCCTAAAATTAACATTAGTAAATAAATAAAATATATTGACTTAGATTGAATAGTTTTTGGTCTGGTTATTGTCCTGGACTCTGTATCAAACGGTCCGGGTTCGAGCCCCGGCCTGGCCACTGTGTTGTGTTCTTGGGCAAGACACTTGACTCTCACAGTGCCTCTCTTCACCCAAGTGTATAAATGCGTACTAGCGAAATAATGCTGGGGGTAACCCAGCGATAGACTAGCATCCCATACTCCTAGTCACTTCATGCTAAGGAAGGCGGGATAAGTTACAGCGGTATGGGCCACAAGGCTTGACGTAGACTCATTACATTTGCATTTGCCAAAAAAATCAACTCTCACACACTCAAGCTTCCCTCTCGGATTTGAAGATTTGACCCCCTCGCACAGGCACAAAAAGAGTCCCTCTAGGGAAAGAAATTGAAGATCTGTACGTTGCACTGATAAATCTAATAAATATTTATCTGGCCATGAAGTACACTGACTGTACCGTCATGCAATGATTTCGATTAATGAAAAAAAAAATCTTCTTAAAACGATTTGCCAAAAAATACAATGAATACTAAGGGGCTCAAGATTCTAGAATGATAATCAATTACTGTTATTGACAGTAGCTCTCTATAGTTCATGCTGTCCATCACCATGGTTGTTAACCTATTATTACTTATTCAGTTTAGTGCATAGATCTCTGTTAGAACTTAGTAGAACTGTAAGTAGATCAAGCAACATATTCAGTACAAAATTCTTTGGGTTGATCCTCAGCAGCTGTCTTGAGTAAGAGGACAATTATAATACTGATAATGTAAAGAAAGATCCTTGATTAATGTTGGGAAACATGGACTGGCCAAAACAGGTGGAGGTGAAAGATTTGCACTTTTAATCAACTTTGTGGGAACTAATTCAAATGACTTTAATACATAGATAGCACCTGTTTTTTTGCAAGCACTACAAAATTTTGGGGATCAAATAAATTACTCCTCAAAGTTATTCACCTCTGCAACAATATTGAGGTTTTCATCTGTGATAAGGCATGGGCAAGATAACAAAGATAAGTTAGAAATTATTATTTTAACTCTGACATATGAAGGTATTTAACACGGTCATATACCTTCTTCACCGTTTTAGGATCGTGTACAAAGGTGATCAGATTACTGCTTTCAGACATGAAGTTTTTTACTTGGGTAATCATGAACGCGGCGTTAGTCAAGCAACATATTCAGTACAAAATTCTTTGGGTTGAGCCTCAGCTGTCTTGAGTAAGAGGACAATTATAATACTGATAATGTAAAGAAAGATCCTTGATTAATGTTGGGAAACATGGACTGGCCAAAACAGGTGGAGGTGAAAGATTTGCACTTTTAATCAAGTTTGTTGGAACTAATTCAAATGACTTTAATACATAGATAGCACCTGTTTTTTTGCAAGCACTAAAAAATTTTGGGGAACAAATAAATTACTCCTCAAAGTTATTCACCTCTGCAACAATGTTGAGGTTTTCATCTGTGATAAGGCATGCCATTTCTATAATCTGACATGTCTCAATATCCAGACCTATGGGCAAGATAACAAAGATAAGTTAGAAATTATTATTTTAACTCTGACATATGTACAATTGAATGATATGTTGAACAAACTAAAGGTAAAAGAACTTGTGACAAAAGTAAGAAGGTTGAAACATTACCTGTCATCTTGGTAGCCAAAACAGCAGCAAGTAGAGTAAAACATAAATTTAAGGGAAAATAATGTGCAATCATTTTTATTACGTTAACAAAACCATGTCATGTATGCTTTTTGAAATAGACCTGGATGTGACAGTCTATTCTAGGTTTTAGTTTTCTCCACTGATATCAGAAATCAATGACCAATCGATGGCCAAAAACTTTGTTTTTTGATTGCCATTCATTATCATTGATTATCATTGACTGTCATCACTTACCATTGATTCTCATTGGATTCTCATCGGATTTTCAGGACTCAAAGAAAATCAGGGGGTATGTACATGCATCAAGGTTGGTCAATAGAAAGAAATTACCAACACGATTTCTGCTATGCCAATAATTGCTGTTACTCTTAAAAATGTGGACTGTGGCACCTCACAGGACAAGAGAGTGCTTTGCTAATTGTTTTCCTTTAGTAAAATGATGGATGGTCTATACTAATGTCTACAGTACTTTTAGCCTGCATAGCAAGCATTCCAATAGAGTGCATATAGTTCTTTCTTTTCTTTCTTTCTCTCGATTTTTGACCATGCACGAATTGAGGAATGATTTGCTGACATGTGTCAATAATAATATTCAATGACAAGCATCAATTGCAATCGATGGTAATCAATAGAAATTAGAAGACTTGAAATTGTGATTATCGATTGGTCATCGATTAGCCGACAGCAAATGCAATTGATACTAATTAACTAATTGTCATTGACTGTTATTGATTGATCGACTAGATTCCCAATGATCAATTGACATCAACTGATCAGGCCGGGATTATGTAGTGCATAAAACATCCCGAAATAGGCTCTGAAAGTGTCAGGGGGGCGGGGGGGGGGGGGGGGTTGGGGTAAGTTTCTAAAGAAACTGTGGTGCTGTGTCGGGGATAACGCTCGAAACGTCAGCTGTAGAATCTCTTTACGGTGGCCAATTCACATTATCAACCCAGTTGATAAAGCCAAATTATTTTCGGAAAGCGTCAGATTGCAACACTAATTTCGAATTCTACTTACCTCCAAATCAACCCAAATTAACCTTTGACTAGTCATGCTTATATCAGCGAATTTTCTGCAGCTGAAATTCCTGATAACGCGACCAGATTTCGTTGAAAAACTCCGACAGAAAGCGCGAGAGACAAACAGCGGTAAATTCATGGAGAAATAGCAATTACAGTCAGGCGTTCATACTTGTACCCGGTAAGCCTGAAACCAAGTGTAGTTCCAGTTCCTCCAACCGAGACCAAACATCACCAGGCTTCTAAGCTGTGAAAGAATGCCAGGAATGTTTTCACAAGTACAAAAATCCTCAGCCGCAACTAAGGCTAATATTGAAGCCGATAAACTATTGTTTTCCACATTGCTGGCGTCCTACAGATGCCTAGTACTTATCCTCTGCAACATAATTTAAATGTCACTTGAAGTAGTTACACAGAGACCGAGTTCTTCGTCGTCCAAAGAGCATATTTATTTAAGCGAGCGAGAAGCTTCGTCGAGACTCGCTGCACGTTTGGAACGCTCGGTGAACAAGAGATCGCGAGGAAAACAGCGGTTGAATTATCATGATTCTGGTCCAAGCCGTAGAAGAGGACAGCATCGTGACTACGACCAGAAGATTAATATGGAGAAGGGAAATCGCAGGGAGCGACGAGAAAACGAGTAAGTTGAGGTCATTTGTTACGATATACCCCTTGTAGTGTGTTGATGTCAACACTGATAAGCCCGGTCATAATTGATTGCTCCCATTGGTTTACTTTCCACAAGATAATTGCACTTTCAAGCAACAAAACATTATTTCCAAAAATATGCCATTTGCCATCTGAGCAATATCAGAGTTAACATATTTCATTCGAATTTATTTTCAAGCTTGGAAAATGACATTAAGCTTGATTAATTAATTATACACCATTTCGTAAGCTTCTTATATCGCCTTCTCTTCAGGATATTTATTGTCGAAACAACTTCTCAATCCCTTTGTTTAAATCTTGTTTTTATTTCGCCCTGTTAGACAACTGTTAGAGTCTGTTAGCTTCTGGTATTGCACGGTGTTCGAATAGACATGTGTTATCTTTGTGGGCTAAAGATATAATTAAAGTCGCGTAAACACTTATTATTCTTACCAGTAACGATTAGTCACTTCCTTTAAAGAACAATGAACAATGACCTATTGATAACCAGCTCAACTAGTCTGAACTTGTCATGCACAGCACGTCTGATAAATTAAGGCTGGTCAATACGCTACAGATAATAATAGTATTTCAACAATACAAGCAAAAATAATTGTGCTCTAAAACAATGCTCAGCTTAACTGCATAATACTCTGCCTATTGTGTCATTCCTCGTTCTCCAAAAGGCCCCAACACATGTAAATGAAGTGAACTGAATTGGCGGGGTTTTCTGCAGTTGGCCCCAATGCTCATTTCCTGATAGACAACTTCAACATTCATTCATTTCCTGGGTTACTAATGCACCTATCAATGTTAAGCCCGAGGGAGGGGGGTCGGGCATGGGGTGGGGATTTTGACATTTTCTGAAAAGATAAGTCAAATTCCCCACCCCTGAGACAACATAATAATTTGGTCAAAAGTATCAAAATCTTCCTCTTCTCCACTATTAAAAATGGCAGCCATGTAAAAAAAATCCCGATCAAAATCCTGACCCTGGGGACAAACCTCACAGTCAAAGTCCTGTATGCAGCCCGACCCCCCCCCCCTCCCTCGGGCTTATCATTGATAGGTGCATAACTTTATAACAGCCTTCAATGAAAGGCTCTTTGATGTCTGTAAAGGAAGCCAAATTTGTGAAGGATTAATCTTCTTTTTTAATTGGGTTTTGCAAATTTTTGGCTCAATAACATTCCAGTTTAAAATTCTGTGATAAAAATGGTTAAAAGTAAAATTATTATATGAAGTCAGGAATCCAACATATAATGTAGTTCCAAGACCTTCCCACCCCTATAGAAATTCTTCACACACTGTACATTTGGTCTTTGAGATCCCCACCCCACCCCTGGGAATTTCCAATCCCTTCTGTGAGGGAGTATGGAGATTTTCTGAAACTGCACATTCTGATATGTGTATAATTTTCTGCTCACAATTCTGCCCTGGTAACAAAAGTCTGCTCAAATTCTGTTCCGCACTGGTAGCTGTCTGTTGGATATTTGACTGTGAGTGAGATTAATATGCTCTATGAGTGCAGTCGAAGGGCAAAATGTGGGCATGTCTGGGCAAGGATTAGAAAGAAGTATGCAAAGCAATATTTCACACAATTCTGAGCAATATTGCTCATTTGATAAGCCATGTGAGAGTTCGTTGGCCATGAGATGAATTCACATACAGAAGGCAAATGTTCAGATTCCAGCATTTAAGGTACACGACTTGTACATTATAGCCAAGAGAAAAATGAATGATGAAATGAACAAAAACTAACCAAAAGAATTTTAAAGAGTCATTCAAAAGTGGTATGATGACAGGTTCAACATGTCATGTGTTCAATATTGTAAAACAAGTGATTTCACAGCTTTGTTTTCAAAACAAGAAAAAATTTACACTTGCAATGTCAAACCAGTTTAATTAAAAGGATAATTTCCTGATTTTTTAGTGAAGTTGTTTGCCATAATTGTTTTGTGCTCCATCAGTCACTCACAGTCATTCCTGTGAGAGCAGTGAGCAAATAGAAAAGGCTATCACAATATATGCAATGAGCCATTGCTGTACGTGTTGTATATTAACAACAACAGCATGGAATTTTCAGGTGTAAATTGCTGATGCTGTCTGGTGAACACCAAAGCATATTATGAAACGGGACTGCAGCTATAATGGGATATAATTTATATCAATATTTTACCTCACTAGTGTTCACTTAACGTTTGTTGTTTCTGAAAATATCCATACCTGCCTTTAAGGTCATTACACAAAAATAGAACTCAAACTGAGATATTTTTCAAACTTTGCCTATCAATTGTTTGCATTATACAAACTTAAATTTTGAAATAAAAATGGGGGTTCCTGTGCTAGATTAGGAGCAAGTCAGAACACTTCATTTATTCATAGTAAGTCCTTATATATCATTGCATTTTTACTCATGACGGCTTGTAAAAACACGTTTTTGACTATTGTTTCTTTTTCAACACTCTATATTTCTTGTACTGGAAGAAAGTGTTTGGTCAATTCAAACAAAGAGAAAAAATGGGTCACTGTACTAGATTTTTGAGAAAGTAACGATTTACTTCTATGACGCATTCCAGACATAAAGAAAAAGCCGCCGTTTTTGAATGTGCGTGAAATTATGCACAATATGGTTGTGCAATGCAAAAATAGGGAATTACCTTAAGTTTTCTTGGTGTGAAATCCCCAGCCCACTCGTCTGGAAATTCTAATTTAGCTTTATAGTTAATTTTAAAACAAGGCTTTTTGGGCAGGAAAAAATGTTCTCATGTTAGGGGATGTTCTTAATGCCAATCATAGGGAGGAGTCCGTTGCCAAGGGCTGCACAGTGATGTGAGCGCTCACCTCTCACCAATGTTTTTTTTTTAATTGAAAAACAATACCTTGTTACAACAACATTACACTTTCAATTGCAAAAGAATTACATTTTCAATTTTTACATTTACCATGCAATAGAGAGATAAATTCATTAATTACAACTAAGAAAAGGTCGATTACAAAAGGCAAGATAATTGTAGTTTTTCATACGATAACATTATACATTTATTTATGAAAATTACCTATTTAAAATAATTCCCTCAAATACTTTCCATTTCTTGTGAAACTTTTCAGTCTTATCTGTCATAAAAGCTATGTATTTTTCCGTGTCATATTTAAGTTCCAAGATTCTTTTAAAGGGGTTTCGCCTACAAGTCCAAAGATAAGTTTTTCCTAGTATTGTTATATAGCTAATTAAATCCATTTCTTCCCGCAAGATTCCTAAGATAATGATAATGTGGCCTGGGTTTGATTCCCATCATGTGGGTTAGAATTGTTGTTTATACGCGTTTTTGATTCGAAGGTTTTTTCTCCGGGTTCTCTGGTTTTCCTCCCGCCACAAAATCAACACTTGTAAATTCCAATTCGATCGGGAATTCAAGGGCCACAGGCTTGTTAGTTGAACGCCTATTACGTGCTAACCTCGATTTGATTTTGATCGAGAGGCACCTCTTAATATCGATCATAATGGTACTGTCAGTGTTGCTCCCAGAGTCTGTTCATTTAGGGTTTCGTTCATCCAAATTTTACCCCAAAGAGGCACCTCTTGATGTCGATCTAATTGTGGGGGACACTATCTGAGCTGCTCACAGAGTCCTTAAGGATAGGGATTGGTTCATCCAAATTAAACCCCTAAGATGCACGAAAATAAATAGCCCCCTGCCATTTTTATATACCCCCTCCCCTTCCCCCTTGCCTTCTCCTTCTCGAGTTACATGTTATGTATCTTCTTATATCTTTTTTTATACAGCAGATCTATAAGGGAAACTCCATTCTACAACAGCAGGGACGGCCGGCACCAATTTTACCAGAAATCAGATCCCGAGGACATTAGAAAACATGCGCGGCCACAGAGCTGGTACGGACCTCAAAGCACGAAGAGAAAATTCAAAGAGAGACCTCAAAGCATACACGAGATTTCACTTGATCGGGGCAATCAGAACAGCTCTTATGATCCTAGGTGTGATTATCAAAGAGCGCCTTACGCGACACCAATGTCAAAGTCTGAATATAAGAGCGCTCGCCTGCGAGACCGCAGGAACAGGCAATTCGAGTCTTCTAGATCGTTATCGTCGAGTTATAGCTCACAAGTAGGGTCTTCTGCTGATGAAGGAGAAGGAGATCACCACGGAGTGTATTCTGCTTACGATATGACAGAGAGATCACCTTATGGATCACGCATTCTAAGGCGGTATAGCCAATCGAGTTTGAGTTCCTCGAGCGCCTCTTGGCAGCAGTCCACGAACTCGCTGAGCCACCATGCCGTAAGAGGCCAGTTGGGGTCTGGGTCTTTAGGTTCCAGTTCCCTAGATAAATTCCATGAACGTAGGGAGCATCAACTCCAGATGACGCACAAAGCAGTTTACCTGAAGAAATCGCCCAAGATTACTGAGCACGTTTCAACTCCTAATGTGACGTTCGTTTCTGCGGTACCTGCCGACCAGTTCTCGGGTCACAGAATTCGCGTCAACGCCCAACCTCACCGTTCACACAACCCTCGTGTGTACACTCAAGCAACGCCTTGCTCTACCAGTCGTCATGTCTCGACATCTGTTCCAACTCGATCATACAATCACGGCGTAACGAATTCCTCTGATGCTGCAGCGCATGTTTTACCATCTGTCACGCAAGTTTCGCCAACACATGAACAAGAAGAGATTAAGCAAATTAGTCCTTCGGTAAAAGATTTAGCGAAACGTTTTAGCGGCGAGTTTTTTTCAGAGTCATTTGAGGAATTACAATATTATCAAATGGATGATCGAGATCGGAGAAAGGTGAAGGCTCAAACGTGGCCAAAGCTTCCTTATGCCCACTCCCCCACAGATCGCACTGTCAGAGTGGAACACGACCGGGGGTTTGATGAGGCACCCCCCAAACCACCATACCCTCAGAGCGTTGTGGAAGACATGGCTGTTATCGAGGGCGTTATCGAAACAAACGTAGAATCACGAATCAGCCGAAGCGAACCGGATGGTCCGCTGCGAGCGTCAGATAAAAATTATACTGTAACTGCTCACGAGCAATGGAATAACATTGATGGTTCTCTAACCACTGACGTGCTCGCGTCTCATCGATTAAGTCTTCAGGAACTTATTAAGATACACGAAAACGAAATAGCCAAGCAAGCCAAAAGCGCCAAGGCAACTGCGCATGCTCAGATCTACCTTAAGCGTCCGCTGAGCGATGTTAAAACAAGAAACGGTCACAGTCCGCCGACGTCTCCTCGTGAGGCTCCAAGGGATGGAAAGTGGGTCAGCGCGCCACCAGCTAACCACAAACAGTTTCCAGTAGTTAATAGAGCAGCAGACGGTCGCAAGCAAGTTGTAGCTCAGTATGAGGTAACGGATCTGAAACCGATCGACAGAGCACCTATGAAGGTTATCGAAGTCACCGAAAAAGGCAGCACAACTTCGGTCAACTCCGAAATGCGAGAGCGACTCCCGGTCAAAGCCAAGCGGCACCGCACAATTGGCGTTGTCGGATTCCGACAGCAAATCGATCGCGTTTCCGAAGGAAAGGCCGAGAATAAACCGAAGCGTCATACGGCGATCGGGATTGTAAGCGTTAAGTCGGTAGCAACGCCTGATCGCCAGCTCGTGAAAGAGGAAACAGTTGTCGTGAGTCATGCAGGCTATGGCCTGAATATGGCTACCGAAAAGGGAATGGAAAACTTAGACAGCGGACAGAGAGACAATGGTGAGTTGCTAAACCAAGATTCTCGGCAACCATCAAATAATCTTAGAATTATAAAACGAAAAGAGTACGATTTTCACGCAGATAGGATGACGCGGACTGACATACAAGACGCTGGCCTTGACGAGGTTTTCGAGCGTAACGAGACTGCAACGCAGTTCTTAGGTTCGGAAGGAGTGGTTCAAGTTCGGAAGGACTCCGATCACAACCGAGACCGTAAGACAGCAAGATCGGACGATATTGCTAAAAGCGAAGGATTAATCAGAATTGCAGTTGCATCTCCGGACAAACCGAGTCAACCTGTCGAACCGGTTAGCGCTCAGCCGTCAAACCTGTATTTCCATAAGACAGACGGTCGAACATGGAGTGTGCCGATTTCAGGACGAGGGCATAATTACCCTAAACCATACTCCATATCCAAGGCTGTCCCTGTCGCTCAAGTGTCCCCTGTGAGTCCAGCCCTTGAGCAAACAGCCAGAGCTATCCTTAGTAAAGACAATTTAGCCGAACCTTCGCCTCTTTCAAGATCGCAATCGGCCAGAGAGATGTACGAAACCAGGCTAGCGTTATGGAATTTGTACCCTCCAGATTCAAGCCCAGAAATACATTCAACTGAAACATCGGGCAACACACCCTTGCAGGAGAAAATTATTGTGGAAAGCGGGCCAATTCGTTTGGGGTCGGGGAAGCCTTTGCATGCTCCCGAACAAACAATGATTCACGAAGTCGAAAGGAAGAATGAGCCGAGAGGAGTCGCGTGGCACCAAGACATGGAAGAATACTATTTGAGTTCAATCGAGAAACTGAAAAACGAGAACAAAGACTTGCTCGCGAAACATGAAGCAGAGAAGCGAGAATTGAGACAGAAATATGAAGAACAAAGAAAAGTGGCAAACGCTTATCAGAAGCTTGAAGACCGATATCGACGACGCGTGCATGAGTTGCAAGAAGCCCTTTCGGGCTGCACGTGCCAGAGCCCGTTTGTCAGTCAAAATCACGTGAATATATCGCAGAGTTTGAGCGCTCGGTAAGTAAACGAGGCTATCAGTGTACGTTTCTTAGCAAAAACCGGCTTAAAAACCAACACCTCAGCAATGAATTACAGCAGGCCTGTGCTCTAAGGGCGCCCAGCTGCCAGAGGCGACTAACGTTTGCCTCTGGGCGACCAGATAAACTTACTTTTTCATATAAGCTTTAGCGCTGGGTGCCTGGATCTCGTGGTTTGGAACCTTCGGGCTCCTTGTAATTTTTCTTAGAGCACAGCCTTGTACATGATCAAGTGTTTTCGTCGCGGCTGGTTTACTTTTCGTGAACGGTTTATGTCACATTGATATCTGTTCTAATTTAGGCCTGGACTAGATCGAAATAATGGTTGTAATTACGCGATACCCACTTACCAAATGCTCAATTGTTCCACTTTCACTCCAGATTGCTTGAGGTTAGCTTTTATTGTTGGTTAGAGCGGTACTGTAAGTAAAAGCCACTGAGACAACTGCCGTTACATTAAGGGGCCCTAGTCAGCCTCCGCCATTTTGGATGCCATCGAAATTATAGAAATTGTATGTTGAACCGAAATATTAATATTGCATAGCTGTAAGTTGTGTTACTGGAAGAATATAATTACCTTTTCTAGCAAGTTTCTCAGTGGTCTGTTTTGCTTTGAAACGCTCCGCCTAAAATATAACACTGAAACTCTCGCATGTAAACAAAAACAAACGCCTGGCTGACAATGGCCCTTTAACGTGAGACTTAACAGGCGCTTCGTATTTATGAAGCGGCAAAGAAGATGATCCAAGTTAAATTGTCTTCATGCCGATTCAAAACCTTCCCAAAACGACTTAAAAGGCACAGGATTTACAATAAGAGCTTGGGTTGCCTGTGACATTTTTAACGTTTCTTTCTTCTAGAAGCGAAAAGGACGGTAACAGGTCAGCGGCCTCGAGTATCAAAGGGATAAAAATACTGGACGACCTCGATGAATGGTTTAGCGAACACTCGAAGGACAATGAGGTTTCAAAAAAGAACGAAAACAGCAACCCTGCAAGTAGAAACAGCTTAGTCAGCAGCTCTTCTGACATGACGGGAACAGCGTCCGCCTGGGACGAGTTATATGACCGTCTCAGAGCCACTGGCGAGATTGATGTGGAGAACGGTACGCATGTCTGACTTCACAGTACACGGCTGCGATGTCGGTTTTAGTTACAATAAATATCGCTTCTCGTGGTCAGCGAGAACAAAGTTCCACAGACGCTCAGCTGTCAACGCGAAAAAATATATAGCCTGGTTTTCGCTGCCTAAATTTTTCAATCATAAAATTGAGAAATCGAATTTGTATTGATGGTGTCATTTTGTGTCATTTCATGGTAAATTAGTTAAAGAAAGTTTATGGTTCTTTTGCTATGTATATTCTTTTTATCGAAGACAAATTGCTCACAAGACCGAATGCGATCTCCAAAATAGCTTGAAACGATGGAAACGTCAACAGAAAATAATAGTAAAGTTTTGATATGCAGTTATGGTCAAAAAGAAAAGATTTCAACGGATTGCAAATTTGAAACGGATTTCATATTTGAAGCTGACTACATTTCAAACTCTCGGACTCTTGCTCAACTGTCGGACTTTAAACGATGAAGACGTTTGTTTTTTTTTTCTCCAATGTTTTGTTTCATAAACCGACCAAATCTTCAAGCACTGCTTTCGACAATGTTTCAACTTGGAGCGGCGGTTGAATGACCAGACATGTTCATTCAACACAATTTATAAGATGACAAAGTCTGATCTTCTAGCCCAGGAGTTGATATATCCAATGTAATCTGTCTTTGCTTTCTTTATCACCGTAATTTCATAATTGAATCAATAAATTTCATTTGCCCTTTTATGGGTATAGATCGTTTTCACGTGACGTCACCGGGGACTAAAATCCAAGACGATCGAGAGAAATATAAAAGTTTTTTATCCTTATCAGGCATAAGAGGTACTGAATTTATACCAATAGCATCCTTCGTTTAGGGACTAGCGCATTTTGATTTTCAGAATTATGGCGGTGCTTGACATGAAGTGTCGATCGTGTTTGTCATAAAAGGTGTACTTATATTGTGATTTTTAGCCATTTGAGTAGGAAAAGTGTTTAAGTAAATATTTGTTTCGCCATAACAGATTATCATTGGCCCAGGTAACTAAAGTAAGTTCCAGATGTTTACACTATGTTCCGGTCGCCATATTGGTGCACATCTGAGGTGCACCAACATGGCGGCTCCATACTGGGCTCAGTAAATTTGAACAAAACGTTTCGCGAATATCTGTAGTCTGGGATAACGCACAGTCATAAAACTTGGAAAATACTTCTTTTTTCATCTCTATAACATCTCTTTTTTTACTTCATTGACTGTATTGATTTCGATTTATTTTTTGGTTGATTTAATTTCACGTTTTAACCTCTTCTGGTATATAATTTGTCGGTTACTCCGATGTTAGTTTTTTAAACAAGTTTTGCTGCAATTTAAAATTTCCATATCTCTCTACGATATAAATTTTATTCAAGGTCTTATTTATAGCTTGTTACCCAAGCTTATGGTAACTTTGTAATATATAATCAATTATAAAAGCTGTGGAAAATAAATAAAGTTAATTTTAAAACTGCGCGATAATACTTGTAATTAAATCAGCGAACAAAGACATTAATTACAGCGCGGTCATGTGATTTCTAAAAATGCTGAAATTAGTTTTATTAGAAAAGTAAAAATACAATGTAAACTAACTGGTTTATATGATATCTTTGTTGTTTGTTCTTTTTTTTTTTTGTTATCTGGTTTACATTTACGACGCAAACAAGAAAAAAAGGTGCTTTCTACACCCAAGATCAAAATGGTAGAGCTCTGGGGTCGAGGATGCGTAAGGGTTATCACACGATAAAAGCGTGAAGTTGCGCACGCATGCGCTTTGCCTACATATCGTAATCAACTTTGTCGGTTTTCTGCTTGTGACGTGCGTCTAAACCCGGCTTTAGTTGTCAATTCCATAGTAAAACGACAGCTTTAGGGGAATGTTCTTTGATATACAGTCGGGCAGAAAGTGGCATGCCTGTGACGCATTGCTTAGCAACTTTCGGCGTGAATTGCGGGCTCAAACGATACGATTCCCAGCAGAAACGGGCTCCGCGACTTGGCATGCTTCTTAAGAAACTGCCCCACTCGGGTCAAGTTATCTCTTGCAAGACAAGCATAGTAAGAATAAGGGGTAGGAGGGGGAACTAACGCCTTACTTAGGAGGCTCGGTAATCGAGTCCTTTCAGAATATTGGGGCCTGTCTTAAAGAGAAAGCATTGTCTCTCTGTTAATTCTTAAGGAGGAGCATTCGCTTCCTAAACACCTTTTCTGACAATTCAGGCGACAAATTTGATTTGCCTGATAAACCGAAGCGCATGCGCTGAAATATTCGTGGTTTTGTAACTTGAAAAGGAGAATAAACCCGAATTTTTAAAACTATTTTTATTTCGTTGACCCATATAATGCAAGTGCACATTAAAATTAACAAGTTTAGCAAGGTTTGATGTGTTTCATCCGATACTTTGGGCGATGCATATGTAGCAGCTTTCCTAACATATAATGTGATTGGTTTGATACCCTAGCCCTAATTAAACAAAAGACTCAACAATTGAAACAATGACTATGTCTTGAAAACAATAGAAGCTGCTTACAATAACAAACAAAAGTAGTTTTGGATAGCTGCTACACTACCGATACTTAGGTATCGTGTAATAAGTGTTGGCTTCAATCATGGTCAAACAATGAGTACATACTAATTTCTACAAAGCTCGCGGTCGCATTTTCTTTTGTCCCATGACTTCTATCTAACGCAAGATTCCAATTCTTGGAAAGCGTACACTGCTGAGAATTACAGTAGTTTGTGTATGCCTTCGCCCAGAAAGATATAGTAAACGTAAAGGAACTACCTCACGGTATTTTGAGTCATTTCTTCGACAACCTAAATTACCCTTAAAATTTAGGAAACCTAAAATTATTTTGCCAAGGAAGAAAAATACCAAAGGAGTGATACTAAACCAAAATGGAACAAGGATGGCTGAGGGTGAGGAAGATTGAAACAGATTAGAAATAACGATTTTGAAAAATTTAGGCTAAATTTTTCAAAGTGCATGACGATGACGTAGCTCGTTTAATTAAAGTGAACAGAACATACAGTATCAGGCTATATCAGCAAGCGTTGTTTAATTGATTCTAATTATCAGCTTACAATCAGTCAGAAAACTGCGAAACATTACGAAATGAAGGCTGAGTTGCTTTGATATGCGTTTTTATGGTATAAGTGCCTTTGACATGGAGGCGTTTCGTAATATTGCCCCCTACACTACACCCCTACGGGCGAAGAACCAATGTTAACTACTTGTGTTATTGTCGGGTCTTCATGGAGAGATACTTAACTAGATTGCCCGAAAGTAAAGCGTCAGACCAACTTCTGGCCGAGGGACGTTGCAGCCTGGGTCATAAAGAGCATCTACGCCAAACTGGTTTGCAGGCCCATACCTTGTGCTGTGCCCAGAGCCACACATTGCATGACCAATGTTCAGCGTGGTAAGGCAATCACAGTTGTCATCATCCATCAAAACCGACTTCACTCCATTTTGTTCGCGATACATAAAGGAATTTTGCTTCGCTTTTGGTTTTACTCCTTTCAGAACCACTGGATCCCACCCGTCTTGGCTGTTGACGACTTTGCCAGCGGGAGTCATCTGATGTTCATGGAAAGCTAACCAAGCAGCATGCGCGACGGCATTGTGAGAATCGAACTCCCAGAGGTACTCATTTCCTTGCGAGTCAATAGCAAGTATTTCCGTGGAGTCTTCCCTTGCCCAGGATGGAATACGTCCAAAGCAGTAATCGCTATATGAACTACAATAGCCATAGGGGTAGGCTAAAACATCTTTCTCATCAGCAGGCCAGACTGTCTCAGCCGTCCACCACCAAAAGGCGAGCCAATTTCCACCGTGGTTGCAAAACGAGATAGGGTGCACCACCTCGCCAGACATGGAGTAATATAAGGTCATGCCAACGTTAGATCGTGGCGTGTTGCAGTAATCATCGTACAAAGCGTCGACGCCAAATCGATTCACTGGACCATAACTTGTAGAAAATCCCGCCGAACACATGCCGTGTCCAAAGCTGAGAGTCGACAAACAATCACAGTTGTCATCATCCAAGAGAAGGGACTTGACACCAGCTTGTGATCGGTACATGAAGGAATCTTGGTCGGCTTTTGGCGCAGTTCCCTTTAACACCTTCGGATTCCATGCTTTGTTGTTGATTATCGTGTTATAAGGCGTTTCCTTATGATCATGCAAGGCTTGCCATACCGCATGTGCTGTTGGGTTTAGAGAAGAGAACTTCCAAATATAGACGTTACCTTCAGTGTCAATAGCGAGCAGTTTCGTTTTGTCTTCCTTAGCATCTGATGGAAGCCTCCCGAAGCAGTAAACATCAGTTTCCTTGCATAATCCATGAGGTTTCTCCAAGATGTCTGTTACCTTTTCCGGCCACTGTCCATCTTTAGGCCACCACCAGAAGGCAGTCCATTTATATCCATATCCTTCAAACGTAAATGATTGTTTTGGAACTTTAAAGTATAGAGTTAGTCCATTGTGAGGGCTAGGAAGATTGCACACAGGATCATAGAGAAGGTCAACTCCACGGGCATTTTGATCCAGTTGATTACTGCAAACAGTTGCTCCAAGTTGAAGTGTTGAGAGGCAGTCACAATTGTCGTCACCGAGAAGCACAGACTTTACATTATTTTCGCTTTGATAAGTGAATGAATCCTGGTCAACCGCCGGTGATTTTCCTTGCAGAACTTTGGGGTTCCATGGACTCTGGTTTAAAACTGCACCGGCTGCGGTCTCTTTGTGGCTATGAAAAGCGTTCCATACAGCTCTCGATGTTGGATTAGTACTGTTAAATCGCCACTGGTAAACGTTCTCTTGTGAGTCCTTCGCCAAAATCGCCGTAGAATCCTGCTCGAGCCATGCTGGAAGCCTTTGAAAGCAAAAGGGATCTCCGCCCGAGCAAGTTCCATATGGGTTTTCTAGTACATCAGCTTCTGGTGACTGCGATTTGCAGGCGGACCAGCATTCACGACCAGCATTCACGCCAGCATTCCACCACCAAAACGCTCTCCACTGTCCACCAAAATCGTACAAATCTGGGCGACGAGCCCGAAAATAAAGCGTTACGCCAATAGTTGATACAGGGCCGTGGCAGCCATCATCAAAAAGGGCGTCAACACCAAAGACATTAGGCTTGCTGTAGCTAGTGGAATGGCCAGCGTTGCACATGCCATGGCCAAGATTAAGGGATGAGTAACAGTCACAGTTGTCGTCATCAAGTAGTAGGGATTTCACACCGTTTTGTTCACGGTACATAAAGGAATCTTGAGCTTTAGAAGGTGCAGTTCCTTTGAGTGCCACTGGATTCCATGGGGTTGAGTCAAGCAATTCTTTGTGTTCCGATTCTTGGTGGTCGTGGAATGCAAGCCAAGAAGCGTGTGACACTGGGTGTTTGGGATTAAACGCCCATTTGTAAACTGTCCCCAAAGAATCTACAGCCAGAAGCTCTGTATCATTTTCCTTGAGCCACGAAGGAAGACGCTGGAAGCAATAGACATCAAACTCTTTGCAAGTTCCGTATGGATTTCCAAGGATATCTGTGACGTGTCTCGGCCATGTCGAGTCTTTTTCCCACCACCAGAAAGCCCTCCAACCTCCACCAAAGTCTTCCAGTGTTAGCTTCTTGGCAGTTCGAAAGTAAAGTGAAAGCCCATAGCTTGGAGACGGTCCTCGACAACCTGGATCATACAGTTTATCGACACCAAAGACATTAGGCTGACCGTACGAAGAAGAGTGACCAGCTAGGCACATTCCATGACCCATACTCAAAGTAGACAAACAGTCACAGTTGTCATCGTCAAGAAGTAGAGATTTCACGCCATTCTGATCTCGGTACATAAAAGAGTCCTGGGTGGTCTTGGGTTTAGTACCCTCGTGCAACAATGGATCCCAGGCTTTGTTATGTAAGATTTGTCCATTAGGCGTTTCCACATGATCGCGAAGGGCAAGCCACGCAGCATGGGCTGTTGGATTCTTTGGGTCAAACTTCCACTGATAAACAGTCCCGTCGGAGTCGATGGCAAGGAGCTCGGTAGATTCTTCGTCAGCCCAAGATGGGAGTCGTTGGAAACAGAATGGATCGCTGGGTTTGCAGGTTCCAAACGCGTTCTTCAGCACGTCGGTTTCACTTGCTGGCCATATTTGTCCTGGAGTCCACCACCAGAAGCGTTGCCATGACGACGTGTTAACGGCGGAAGATGACAACACAAAAGCAAATACCACCGCGTGGATACACAACAGTGAAACGGCGTCTGCAGGAAAGTCCAAACGACAGTTTGTTAGTGCCTAGCTTTTTTGAATTCTCTTTTTTAATTTCCTCGTACAATTTTCCCTTGTTTATTTTCTTTTGTTTTGGGGTGTCTGGAAAAGGGAAGGGTGATCGCTTGAACGCTTCACGTTCAAGGAAAGGTTGTCTGGTATCGTATGATTTGCATTATATTAATTCATGAACCTTATTACATGAAACTTTCGCGACACGTTTATTTCGCAATATTGTGAAAGCTCTGTAGCCCAAATCGCTTTAATTTCGAATTCGCGACTTTTCCAACGTCACAAGTTTGGTCATCAGTTCCGTTTTACAATGGAAAACCATTACCTGGCCAGCGGTCAGCTTCAAAAACCACGTGACCTCGATGAGCCCTAAACTGAGCCCGCGATATGGTCATGTAATACTGGTCAGCGGATACCTTAATATGATGTACGCTTACGCTAACCTTAACAAGGTCAACCTGTTTCTGGAGCATGGCCGCCATGTTGAGCGACGCCGTCGTACGGTACATGCGCCTGTGAGCCATGGCGCTAGCCATTTTGACCATGAACTGCATGCGTTCTCTTATTTCAATTCTAAGCATGCATGATTCTGCAACCTTTATGGGCATGGGGCTCTCCGCTCTGCGCCGGAGCTCTGCTAAAAATTGCATGAAGTCAACTCAAACCAATATTATGAACAGAAAAAATCCGGGGAATTATGACGACGAGAACGAGTGTGAAACAAAAGTAAAAATGGAAAAATCGTTAAAAAGGAAAAACATAGAAAACAGCCTTCAGACTAAACTTCATATTTCATGCGCGGTCTCCGGTATCGGTAACATCCACTGACACACCAACGTAGAGCAACAAAAATATTAACCGCCCTCGAATAAGCGTCCGCATTCATTTATCCCGGCATGGTAAATCGAACCCAATCGAACTCAATTTCAATCGAACTCAATTCATGTATTGAGTTCGATTGATTGTTCGGCAATCGAACGAAATCGAACTCACCGAAAAGAAAAAAATAAATCGAACCCAATCGACCGTTCGATTATCGAACTCGTGATTTGTGTAAAACAGGCGTTGAAAAGCCATAAAAACCAGATCTTGGAAGCTCGAGTTACTTCAACCCGCAATGTAGCGCACGTGTTTTTCGTAAACGACGCGAAGTAATTCCACAGAAATGGCTCCAGATGCGCTGTGGGTTGTAAGCTTCAAATGCGTAGTAAAAGGCTACCAAGAATGCCGCTTTGACGTCAAGGATGGCGAAGTTTTCAAGGTATTAAAGAAAATAGGCGAGAAAGGCCGTGCATTCCGAATTGCAAACGAGCGTGGACAATTGGGTCACCTTCAACGTGAATCATGTATATCGTTAGTAAGATATTTTTCGTAATCATCCATCTACTATATGCCGTTGCCTGTGTCGCGGTTAGTAATTTGATTGTATTTTTGCATAAAAGTAACCTGCGAGTTGTTTTGCCGCAATTGTAAATTAGCTAAAAAAAGGATAGGGTACAACAATTTCGGAATACGTCCCAGGGAATAATGATAGCTTTGCTTCTGTTCTATTCTCTTAACTGCCGTGGACAGCTTATAAATGCGGTTTCTGTTATTGAATAAATTGTAAAAAAGCACAAGAAAAACCTGCTTTGATGGGCTTGCTTTGTATAGGTTTACCAGAGAACGCAATCCATTTAATTTTGTTCGATTGAGTTCGGATTCCGAACGCAATCGAACACAATCAGATGGATTTAGTTCGATTGAATTCGATTTGTTCGGAAATCGAACTCACTGAAAGTCTGGTGTTCGATTTCGTTCGATTGCCGAACTCAATCGAACTCAATCCTCGGATTGAGTTCGATTTTCGAACGTTCGATTTACTATGCCGGGATTTATGCAGCAATGCGGCGTTGAACTGATCATGGAGCAGTCAAACTGAAGAACAAGTGACGTACAACTCTAAGCCAGCGTAAGCAATTCATTCTCCGTGGAAAACAGTGCTTTTTCATTACTTGCTATATTTCATTTCTTTTGATTTAGCTCTCTCCTTGTTATTGTTTGAGTTTTAAAAAGCGCCGCCCTCAAATAAGCAACACAGGAAAAAAACACCAAAGATTTAGAGAACGCCACGGCGGTCAATTGCAATCGAATAAATATAGTATGCTAAACCATGGTATGGTCGTGGTTTAGTAAATTCGCCTTCAAGACAGAATATGTAGCTATGCGCAGCAAATTTCTATTATGAGTTTTCAACTCTCATCACAACAAATGCAAATTGGAAGCGGTTACACGCCATCCGCCCCCCTTAAAATCAACTTCCGCACTTCAGTCCCGGGTCTTCGTAAGTTCATCGAACTCGAAAATTAAATTTGTTTAATATTAACTTTCTTTTCAGTTTTTTTTACAATCCTCACCTTTCATTATATTGCAAGTCGGATACTGCAGCTTTCTACTTTCAAGAAGAAAAGTAAGATGAATGCCCTGATGAGTCAAGACACTGCAATGATATTGTATAACCAAGACCTTCCATTTATATCATTGACGTTTTTCGCGTACGTGATATGGCCAGCCAGGTGCCTTGTCACGGTATGTTTATTACACAATATCTTGTGGCCGCGCCCGAAAAGAAACGAAAATATTTTCAGTCCAGAACATGTGCTTTCAACTCTGTGGTATGGCGTTACGTGATCGTGACGTATTTATTCGTCTTTCACGGCTACAATCAAACTTTTTTCAGGGCTTTTTATGTCAATGTACGATCTAGCCATGCAGCTTTCTGAAGAGTTGAAGGCCTGGTCAACCGGCCCGCAAATGCCCGTTTACAGAAATTTGCGACTTCAAATTGCAACTTCAGTATCGCACGTGTTTGTTGCAGGCGCAACATGCAGCTGAACATGTGAGAAAGGAGTTCGTTCCGTACAGCGTGACACGCAGTATCGTGGCTGCGATGTTATAAAGCTCTAAGGGCCTGATTTCATGGACCGGGCTGGCCCGGTTTGGACCGGTTAGCCGGGCTTGTTTCAGTTTGCCGAGATCTTGGCACGTCTGTAATCAACTTCGCGATTACATGACAACCGGGCCAGCCCGGATAGCCGACAAAGCAAACCATCCCTGCAAACCGGGCCAGCCCGGCTCATGTAATCAGGCCCTAAGCCCATACTTCGGAATCTTGTTGTGAGTTGGCTCGTGAAAATACCCACCATGCATGAGCGCAATAAATTCTTAGCCAAATAGTTTAAAACAGCAGAACCACGTCTTATTTTGGGAAATTTATTTTAGCAATCATTTTTTCCCTTGACACTTAAAATTTCTTCTTGTGATATCAATGCATAACCAAATGGACAGCTGATAAAACCTACTTCTTGATTATCACCGAACCAAAACCGAAGACATGTATGAAGTCTATGAACAGAGAATTACTGTGTGACTAGATCGGAGGTTTACATGCCAATGAACGTGTACAGCTAGTTCAACAAAGTAGCCGAACAAAGTCTGACGTCATATTTGAAATATTTGTTGGTACAAATTTTGCTGAGAATATAGTTGATTTATTTGTTTTTCACTACTCAGGTTTTTACTATTAATTTCTGGGCCAATTTCTGCAGTTGTGGATTCTCTTTTTTTCAATTTAGTTATTTATCTTCGCTTAAAATAAATCAACCTTTTTTTTTCTTTTTTCCCAGCCCTGAAAGTTTATAATACTTTGAGCATTCGATATTTCCCCGAGACTGTCATCAGTCGATGCCGAGATCAGACTGAAGCTGTCTTGTAGCGTGATTTTAGCGAGAAATATGTATCCTCGAGACCCAAGGGACGTGACCAGAGATGCCCTGGAAACTGGCGATTCGAAGCACGTCCCATGAAAGAATTTGTACCGCAACTAAATTTTTGCTGTTCGTGTTTTGTTTAGCCCTATACCACATAATTTAAAATGAAGGCGAAAATATTTATTCTCTTTCTGGTGAGTGTCAAGCTTTTTTACGTCCAATGTCTAATGAGATTAGCAGCTCTTGAAGATTACGATCTCAAACTGAATCAGTTTGGGTGTCGCGAGAAAAAGAATTCCGTCTCCGAGCTTCATTTCAACCATCAAACTTACCTTCGAAGCTCATTTTTCTACCGCATGACCATGCACCAAAAACAAGTTTAATTGTGAGCTGAAAAGAAAACTTACAGCGAGAGCAATTCGCACGTCTGGATTGTACCCTCCCCTGAACTCACCCTTCTCGGGTTGTTCAGGGGTTGCCTCAGATTATCGTGTATAGAATTAACCAAATACAAGTCATACTCACCTTTCTGCATCGTCTTTTTGCGTAAATAAAAGATGGAGTCTTGTTCTTTCCGTGAGCTGGGCGAAACCGAAACGCACTACGGCTAATTAGACGAGTGTCAATTTTCTCATGACTAGCCCTTGACCCAGGCCTTATCAGATGCTACTCGCTGTAAAAAAAAACTAGAGGACAAAGAAGAAGACTAAATGTTTAATAATAAGCTTTTAGAAATTGAGCGGATTCGAGAATTTCGAAAATCAAGTTGATCGCGGATTATTTTTGCTGATAAATTCTTAAAGAAACAAAGGGACTGCTCGGTTTGAACCCCACCAAACACCTGACTAGTCCCCAATCGTCTCTTATTGCCTGTTATTTTTTTCTGATAAGAGACTACTGGGGACTAGTCAGACCAAACACCCCACCAAAACCCACACCCCGCCCCCACCCTTCCCCTTTTTTGCTGGATCACTCTTTGCTTTCTCAAAAGCATCACATGGATCCAGTCAGGGCAGATTTTATTCGTTTCTATGCAGGTGGTTTTTCGACCCTGCGTTTTGGAACCGATGTCTACCAATATCATTTTCTTTTTTTACTTTTAAAATTTGTATTCACTGTAGTTTGATTGCATCAGTTATTTAGAACATTGCCTTT
>OX393570.1:20934174-20984174 GCA_947652115.1 Blastomussa wellsi | reverse complement strand
AAGTATCTGGTTTATCAATAAAAGTTTTGTAACATTTATATAATAAGCTCAATTATGGATGCGGTTTGATTGGTTTGTACCTATGATTTATTAAAGGACACACCCACTGAGGACATTTATTCATTATATAAAACAAATAGATTCCATGTTGCTGTGCGTCTGTTCAGTAATACATCACATATGACGTCAAAATGTGGTAAGAACATCAGTGACACACTCTGCTATCGTCTCTTGTGCCACTTTTTGTTCTTATCACATTTTGACGTCATTTGACGTTATTACGGAACAGACCCATGGCAACATGGAATATCAGACATACAGGTCTCAATCGAGTATCTTAGGGTAATCAAATTAATTTTCTTCCAACAATATCGATTTATTTATAATTAAGGCAAGAAAAATCAATTATTATAGATTCTAACAAGACTATGAATCTGACGGCTAATAGTTAGTGGACTCCACTCTTGGTTTATACAGCTGGCTTATTTCTCTCTGTCTTGTCTCCCTTAGGCTAGAAATCCTCTATCTTGGTGGCAACCAGCTGACATTTGTACCAGTTGAACTGGGTACACTTCGCAAGCTAAAAGCTCTCAACCTCTGCGACAACAAAATTGAATCCCTGCCATCTTCACTAGCAAAACTGACACATTTGCAATCCTTGAGTCTTCACAATAACAGACTGACATTGCTGCCAGTTGAGCTTGTGAAACTGAGAAATTTGGAGGAGTTAAGTCTGCGAGACAACCCTCTGGTTGTGCGTTTCATTACAGACATGACATTTAATCCTCCATCATTGTTAGAACTGAGTGGTCGCTGCATCAAAAATACTGGTGTCAAGTATACCTCACAAGACCTTCCTGCGCATTTATTGCAGTATCTCAACAGTGCTCGCCGATGTGTGAACCCATGCTGCAAGGGAGTGTATTTTGATGCCCGTGTGCGACATATCAAATTTGTGGACTTCTGTGGCAAGTATCGCCTGCCGCTTGAACAGTTTCTTTGCTCACCGCATGCTGGCGAAAGATGGGAAGATTGTTCTTCAAGTAGCAGTGAGGATGAAAGTGTTCTTATACCACGTGATAGACTGAGAAGGGTTCTGCTAGGGTAATAGTTAAACCTTAATAGTGTATTTCATTACAAAGAAATGCTCCAGTAGTAAAAAGGGAAAGTAGTTAGCCCAACTCAGGTCTATGCGAAACCCCTTTCTTACTCACTAAATCATGAGGCAAAAGGAAACTTTAACAATTCTGAATCTCTAAGGGCAAACTGAGATGATGCAACAGATGACTTTAAGTCATGAAAACCTAACGAGATGTCTATGGAACAAAGTACAGTATTTATTAAATCAAGCTAAACCTGTGAACGAGACTGCAGAAGTGTTACGGGGCAAATACCCTCAAAATTAGCCCTAAGAGGGAGGTTTCCCATTTTTGTCAAAAATTCTTGATAGTTACTAGTAATTATTATTGTGTATCTGTTATTACAGTTTTCCATGATCTGCTATTTTTAAAACACCCATGACACTTTCTAAGCCAATCAGAAGTAAAACAAAAACAAATAGGCCATTTCCAAGTTCTCTTTTGCCTCAGTGTCAAAACGAGTCTAAGTGCGAAACCATTGTTATGAAAATGTGTTTTAGCTGCATCTTTATTCTCATGCAAAACAAGCTCATTTCCATATGAATAGTTTTGCAGACGTTTTCCCTCACTTTGTTCTGGCTTTGTGTCATGCAAGGTGGGTGGGGGGGGGGGGTACTCCCCTATATTAGGTATGTGCCACCCCAAAGGGTATGGTTTTTGAGCCATTTTGGTCTGAAAACGGGTATAGATTTTGGCTTTTATGGTCTGAAATTGGGTATGGTTTTTGGGGGAACATTTGCTAAAGCTTATGAACATATTTTTCTTCTCAGTAACTGGGATGGGTAACTGATGAGAGAGAAAGAGAGATATATAAAACATATCATTACAGCTAAATTTCACCTAGCGGGTGTAAAACGGGTGTATATTTTCAAGGTCAGGTCTGAAAATGGGTATGGATTTTTGAGGCCAGGTCTGAAAATGGGTGTGGAAAATGGCATGCATTGGTCTCAAATAGGGTCTGGATTTGGCAATCAGTGGCTAATTTTCTTAATGGCAGCCTATTTTCATTAATATGACCCATCACTGCATTGCTTATGACAAAGTATTTTAAAATTTAAAAAAATAATATAAAAGTGTAAGTATTTTTTTGGGTGAAAGGGAAAAAATTGTCACAGCATCTATTTATTTAATTTTGCAAAACTGTAAAATGTTGGGCTAATCATTACACTTGGTGTCAGAAGGAAATTACTGGATGGAAATATTTCTCCTGGCGGGCCCCCTGTGTGGATAACGTTATCCACCATGTAAATCACTATAGCAGTAATAGTAGTTTTTTTTTTTGCCAACTCTTATCCGCTGAATAGTGATTTATCAGGTGGAAAGCAAAATCCATTCTTTGAACAACCAGGGCCTGATATATTAAGTTATTTTGCTACTGCAGCTGTGACAGGATAGCACTACTACTTTATGTACTAAATAGTGGTCTAGTGGTTAGAATGTTGGGTTCTAGGTCGAGCTGTCTTGGTCTGATCACGGGCTGTTTGGGGGGGGGGGGGGGGTGCACTGTGTTTTTGGGCAAAATAGTTTAGTCTTGCACTCCACCCAAGGACCTGTTTTTCAATGGATGGGTAGTACCATCTGTAATAAAGAGTCGGATTCAATCTTGTTTATCTTTAATCCTTGCTTGCTTTACAACGATGTCTATACGAACCGTTGTCCATGTGCGAAGTGCTAAGTGCCAAGTGCCGATGTGCATATTAAGTGCAGGTGAATAATTTACATATTAGTGCCAGTCCTTTGGGGTCTATTGCGATATGTAACATCCCCTTCTGTTAAGCAATGTTTATATTAAAAAAAATAGATAAATAAATAAATAGTCATTCTGATCTCAATTCAGGTCTTGAACATCTTATCTATAGACATGTATAAACAACGATCAATGAGGCACAATTGGCTGTTTTCCATTCGTATATCTCACAAGTGTCTAATTAGATAGCAGTCACAAGTTAAGTCTTTCCGGTGGTCGGATTTCACGGCCTGAGCGAGATTTCCTTGGACCCTGTTCCGATTCTACTGAGGCAGGGCTTTGTACATCAATGTTGGGAGGCGTTTGGACTCTGGGTGTGGTCGTGTTCCCTTGTGGGGTCCTGTTTGACGAGTTGTTTGTTAGGTTGATGGACCCGTTGTTTGGTCTGAGGTGAATCCTGTTTCTTTGGAGTTGCGCTCCGGTTTCCGTTTCGACAATATATGAACGAGGTATTTCTCCTTGATCTATAACTCGGGCTGGGTTCCATGTTTTTCTCACGGGGTCTTGTAGATAAATGGCTTGACCCTTGTGTAGTTCAGGAAGTTCTTTGGTGTGCCTGTTGTAATAGCGGCTTTGGGTGTCCTGTTTCGCCTTAAGCCACTCCCTGAATTCTTCTTGGTCTTTTGCCGGGTAAATCTTTCCTGGGAGTGTCGATTTGAACATTCGACTGTTCAAGAGTTCAGCTGGCGACGCTACAGTTGAGCTTAGTGGCGTTGTTCGTAGTGCTAGCAGGGCCAGATCTATGTCTTCATTGGCTTCTTTGCATTTGAGAATGGTCTTCTTAACTGTTTGGACTTGCCGTTCGACAAATCCATGGCCACGTGGATAGTGGGGGGAAGATGTCACAATCTCAAAGCCGTATTGGTCTGCCAGTTGTTTGAACTCTGCGGAAGTAAATTGGGTACCATTATCGCATTGTAATGTTCTTGGAATTCCATTCTCTGCGAACAGCGTTTTCATCTCCTTAGCAACGGCTCTAGCTGTGAGGTTGTGGAGCTTCCTGACGAACGGGAATTTGGAATAGTAGTCGACGACTAGAAGAAACCACGACTGTTGAACGTAGAACAGATCTGCGCTCACAATTTGCCATGGTCTTGAGGGGATCTCTGACGATATCATAGGTTCTTTCTGCTGGGAGTTGTGGTACTTCTGGCATACACTACATGAGGTGACCAGATTTTCGATTTCATTGTAAATGTTTGGCCAATAAACACACGATTTGGCTCGCAGCTTGCATTTTTCTATCCCGAGATGTCCTCCATGGATTTGCTGAAGAATGTTGCCTCTCAGGGATTCTGGAACTATCACTCGGCTTCCAAGAAGCACTAATCCATCTTCTACCGAGATGTCATCTCGCAACGCCCAGTATGGATTTATTGTGGGATCAACTTTCTTCACACTGTCTGGCCAGCCTTGTGTCACTTGGCGGGATAACAGCTGCAGGGTTTCATCTTTTGCCGTCTCCTCTTTGAACTCTTGCATTTTAGCTGGGGTGATTCTGATTAGGTGATGAACTTTTACATTCATTTCTGGTACTTCAAATTTATCCATTGGTGAGAGACGTGATAGGGCGTCGGCTGTGACCATTTCTCTTCCAGGGGTGTATTTGATGACGCAGTCATAAGGCTGTAGACGCAACAGCATTCTTTGAAGGCGTGGAGGTGCTTGCATGAGATTCTTCTTGTGGATTTGCTCTAGGGGGCGATGGTCACTTTTCACCACAAATGATCTTCCATAGAGGTAGGAGTGGAATTTTTCACATCCGTAGACTACTGCTAACAGTTCTCGTTCGATGTTGGCATAGCGGGTCTCGGCGGGTGTCAGTGCTTTTGATGCAAATGCTATCGGTCTGTTGTTCTGGAATAAGGCTGCACCAAGGCCCTTAATTGATGCATCAACGTGGAGAACAACTGGTTCCTTTCTGTCATAGTACGCCAAGGTGGTTGCAGAACATATCAATGACTTCACTTTTTCAAAGGCTCTCGAGTGTGATGGATTCCATACAAAGTCAACGTTCTCCTTAAGGAGGTCTCTTAAAGGCGCAGTGTGATCAGCTAACTTTGGGATAAACGAGCTCATATAGGTTGCCATCCCCAAGAAGGTGTGTAGCTCTTTTTTGTCTTTGGGTGGTTCCAGCTGTTCGATGGCTTTGATTTTGTCTGGGCTGGGCTTAACCCCATCTGGTGTGTAAAGCATGCCAAAGAAGTTGCATTCTTTTGTCTTGATAACGCACTTTTCGTCATTGAGCTTGATGCCGGCTTTCCTGGTGCGTTCCATGGTTTCATGTAGGTGCAGGTCATGCTCTTTGTCATTCTTTCCGTATACGGTGATGTCGTCTGCTATGCCGATGGCACCTTGACAATCACGGTATGTTTCATCAATCTTGAATTGGAAGATGTCTTGACTCATGCGTAGGCCAAATGGCATTCTAAGGAACCGGAATCGGCCCAATGGTGTATTGAAGGTTGTTAAGTACGAGGATTCGTCATCCAGTTTAACATTCCAGTAACCATTGCGAGCATCAAGCTTGCTGAACAAATTCGCTCCCGTTAAGTTAGGTGTGATTTCCTCCAAGGTGGGGATCGGATGGTGTTCTCTTTTAATGGCTTTGTTCAGGTCTTTAGGATCGAGGCATAATCGAAGTCGCCCATTTTCTTTCTCTCTGATAACTAATGAGTTCACCCAGTCTGTTGGCTGTGTGACTTTCGCGATTATACCTTTGCACTCCATTTCTTCCAGTTCAGCTTTTAATTTCTCCTTTAGTTCAATTGGCACTTTCCGGGGGGCGTGGACCACTGGTGGTACTTCGGGGTCGAGTGTGATATGGTACACGTAATCTTCAAAACATCCGACGGTGCCATTGAAACATTCAGGGTACATTTCCATCAGTTCCTGCTTGTTTCTTATTGGAGGGCGTCCTGTTAGTGGTACTTGGCTTTTAATGTACTTCGATTGTTGATCTGGGCCATTGGGGCTGGTGGTTGATCCAGTTTGGGTCGATTGGCTTGTTTTGAGAACGCAGTGTAGCGAGACTAGTTTCAGTGCTGTACAGGCTCTTAAGCCGAGAATAGCTGGCCCAGTGGTGTCCGTAACGTAAAACCTGCAATTGACCTTCTTGTCTTTGTAGTTACAGGGTATATCAATGGTGCCAAGCTGCTTGATTATGGAGCCCCCGTATGCTGAAAGGATGGTTTCGTTCTTTTCCAGGGCTTCGGGTTTAGGGTTACCCTTGGCGTCAAACTTCTCTGGAGCAATTATGCGAAGCAATCTGACGGGTAATACGTTGCTTTGTGCTCCTGTGTCTACCTTGCATTGGAGGTTAATTTTTCGCTTTCTTTCAGGCTGACATATCTCAAGTGTTGCGAAGGCTTCATCGCGCGTGTCGTCGGAAACACCTTCCATGGCATTTATTTCAATGGTACTGATTGTAAGAATTTCATCATCATTGTCATGGGATTCATCTTCGATAGCGTGGATGGATTTCTTGAAGGTCGGCTTGGTTTCTTGAGTGTCTTGTTTTCGTTTGCTGGATCTGCAAACAGATTTCCAATGATTAGCTTTTCCACATTTTAAGCATGTTGTGCCGTAGGCTGGACATTTATTTCGCGGATGTTTCGGGTGTTGTTTGCCACAGTTGTTACAGAATTCCCTTTGTTGTTCTCTCTGAATCGCGTAGATGCTCTTGTCTTCTTCAGACGTTTTAGTGTGTTCAACCAGCGTTTTCATGTGTTTGCTTGTGGCCTCGTGGCTGCGTGCTATATCGATTGCGGCTGCGAGGGTTAGCGTTTTGTCTCGGCTTATGAGAGCTTTTTGAACGTCGGGGTTTCTTGATCCATAGATGAGCTGGTCTAGCACTCTGTCTTCGACTTCGATGGTATCTCGAAATTGACATCTTGCTGCTAGGTTTTTGATTCTTGAGATGAAATCATCGACGGGCTCGCTCGATTGTTGTCGCATTTCTTGTAGTTTGTATCTGTGAATTCGATGGCTTGTTTTCGGTTCCAATTGATTCTCGAACTTCGCGAAGATGATTTCGGGTTTTTTCTTGTTTTCTTGTTTCGCAAAAGTCCAGCTGTTGTACATATCCAGCCCTTTTTCTCCTGACCAGAGTAGAATGTAGCTCACTTTCTCTTCGTCGTCGGCGTCTTTGAGCATGCTTGTAAACATGAGCTGACATTTCTGTTTGAATCGTCCAAACGCAGATATTACGTCCGGAGCGTCCCAGTTCATTTGAGGTGAGGCGAAGGACGTAGCTGCTGCCATATTTCGCTGCCACCATGTAATAAAGAGTCGGATTCAATCTTGTTTATCTTTAATCCTTGCTTGCTTTACAACGATGTCTATACGAACCGTTGTCCATGTGCGAAGTGCTAAGTGCCAAGTGCCGATGTGCATATTAAGTGCAGGTGAATAATTTACATATTAGTGCCAGTCCTTTGGGGTCTATTGCGATATGTAACACCATCCAACCGATAAGTGTCGGTAAAGCAGACTGTGCCATCCACTGGATAGTGATTTACTGCACCCCCAGGAGTATAAATTGGTACTGAGTAAAGGTAAAGTCTGCATACGAAGTGGTCCATCAGCGTGAAGCGACAGAAGTATTTCTACTCCCCCCCTGCACACTAACCATTAGGCCACCACTCCTCCCACAAAAAACGAAGAAATTTCTGGGGCATGAGAGGGGGTACCTGTACTGACAGGCTGGTAGCCAGTCTTGGGGAAGTAGCTTAAGGTGCTACTGGCGCAATGCAAACCACCACCTGGCAAAAGCATTGTATTCTTACCATTATGACAGGGCTGGGTCACAAATAGAAACATCACATTTTAGACGCAATGGAGAGACCTGATGAGATGAAGGAAACAAAATTGCAAAGTTCAAGGCAGTTTCTCCATGTTTTCTTACGTAATGTTAGTTCAGTCACTGTTCTCAAAGCAAGTTTATTTTCTTTATTCTCATAAAATTGTGGGGAGGAACTGGATGTTGACAAACTAAAAAACTCGGTTAACAAATGTATATGAAATAAATTCTAAATATTTATATTTTCAACTCGGAAGCAGCAGATCTAGGTAGACAAGAATTGTTTTAGAGTGATGTGTTCAAGAAAATACAGAATAAAGGTGTTAGGTTAATATTGTCACTTGTTTTTAATTTTATTTAGCTTAATTACCATTGGCAGATGGGATATATTTAGTGCATATCTTTGGCGCAACCTTAAGATGAGAAACCCTGGGAACGAGGTTTAACCGGCCTCCGTCAAATTTTCTTCCAACATAACAAAGCCGATGTGACGCGCCTGGGTACGAGGCAGTTCGTGCCACATAAAAATACCCTGTAATTAGGCTGGGCCTAAAATCACTCTGAATATTGTGCATGATACTCTACGATATACATAAATATATACATTACGTTTTATACATAAATTACAAAATATAAAAAGAAGGTTGGCTAGTCAAGATATTAAAATAGAGGCAAGTTGAAATGAACGCAAATCAAACGTTAAATTCTTCTGAAGTTTCTATTTTGTCTTTTCCTGCCTTCTCCATAACGTCTGCTGGCGTTTTTAGTTGAAAACATGTTTCTCCTGTCTGTGATTTGGAAACAAGAACAATGCTTCCCTTTCGTTGTATCTCGCTCATTGTAGCTGGTGAGGCGTTGGCGTTTATATCCGGGACTTCTCCTTTCTTGGGCTTACTGTATCTTACCTTGGCAGAGGGGAGAGAAGGGGCAGAACTTTTTGTCGTGGGTTCTGTACTTTCTGTATAGAAAGGACTTTCCAATCGGTGAGTCAACGATAACTTTTTCCTATGCTTTGCCTCGTCGCTGGTTTCCATGGAGATTGCCGGGTTGTCATACGCTTCTTGAACTTCATTGTCGGCCGAGCGGGTCCTGGCTCTAGCCTCGATCTGAGGGATATCTTTTCTAGCCCGTGGAGGTAGGGAGTACTTTTTGGCTACAGCTGTGTGTGCCTTTACCAGATCGCTTCCAAGAAGAACACCTTTGTCGATTTTCGCTGAAGAAGGGGAGTATCTAAGTCTAGGAGATGCCGGTTCCTGCTCAGAATTATCTGAAAAAAGAGAAGTACAAAATAAAATTATATCAGTACAAAATCATGTCAGGAGCCATATGTTTTCTCGGGTACACAGAGCTCCACAGAAAAATTTATATATATTTCTATTTGTTTGAATACGCTCACCTTCCGATTTTGTGTCACTTGAAGCGGAGACAATTCCGCTGTCTGCCACCTCAATATGAATACTCCCACTATCGTCTCTAAAAGATACAAGGCAAGAAAAGGTTTAAAGTCCGTCCCAATGTTAGGGAATGAAGGATCAAATGCCTCATCTCTGCTGGCTTAAAATTAACTACAGTTTCAGATGCATGACAGGAGTACAGTTACATAACGTCTCCTGGATTGCAGTAGTTGAAGTACCCAACCCCTCCCCCCCCCTGCTTCCCACTAGGGAACCCACTTCAACTCTTGGGTGGATTGATTATGAGGTACTGTAAGATTGAAACATCTTGGCAAATAAAAAGAAAACCACAGTGATCCCATGGAGCCAGCTCTAGAATCCCCGGGCGTCCCAGCCCGGCATCTAACGTTCGTGTATATATGGAACACTCTTACTTTTCAAAATCGGTTCGTCACTCTGTGATAAAGGAGTTTCCCCGATTGGGTCACGATTTTTTGAGTCATTTTTGGACGAACGAAATTCCCTTTTGAAACCTTTAAATAATAGTTTACTAAGGAATAAAAACCCCAAAAGAGGTGATACTAAACCAAAAGGGAAAAAGGATAGCTATAAGGATGGGAAAGAAAAATTAAGTACCCCGAAACATCATTATTTTATGGATCTAAGGATAGAGTGGAACAGAATTACATAGATTTCTTTCCAACCTTACGTACAACATAAAGACGCCCATACCTGTTATCTCTGATGTTCAAAGTGCTAGATTCCTGTATGGTATCTGGCCGTTTCGTTGCCATGGATATTCTGCGCAAGTTCTCCATTGGGACACCTCGCTTTCTCAAACGTGCCTCCAACTGCGATATTTCTTCTTCTTTCTGAAACGAAACAGGAGAACGCAGGAACTCACAACTAAAAGTTAGTAAAGTTATTTTAGGGCGTCCGAATTTCCTTTTTTGGAAGTAAAGAGGAGAGGTTCCAACAAATCAAAGATCATCTCAGCTATGTAGTCAAACATGACTGGCTGAGAAAAGAAAGCCTGAATCGGGACCCAAAATCAAAACCTCTGGTGTGTGAAATTTCATATATTTACGTTTTCAGAGGAGTGGTTCGTTTGGTAAACAGAAGATTTCGGGATCAAAGACAATATAGCCTACGTGGAAGCTAAGGCAGATTAAACCTTTTGTGTAAAGTACGGCTGCACCTCAGACTAAGACAATGGTCCGGTTAGATCTCTCTAAGATGGACAACATCTGGACCGGGACAGAACTCTGGCTTATATATTGGGTTCAGATACAGTAAAACGACTAAAAAGTGGTTCGCAGGGACAAACACCAGTTTTCCGTCACCAACCCTGAGTTCCCGCCTTACCGCATCGACCGACTTGCGCCTGGGAACGAGGCAGTTTTATCGAGGTGTTCGTTGAGAGAGAGTTCAATGCATCACTCATATCGGACTGAAGAGCGTCATACCATACCTCAGTCACCAGTCCCTTAAGGTTTGAGTTCTCCGCTGCCAAGGCGATGAACTTTGGACCCTTAATGCCTTTATCCTGTGATGTGGATGACTCTCCGCTATCCTGGCTCGCTGAGGTACTTGTCGCTCCGCTCGTGTTCAACACATTTGGATTGCGCTTCACTGCTATAAACTGAAAATGAGGGCAAGAAGAGATCATGGATAGTTTGAGGACAGGGAAGGGTAAACAGAGACACAAATAGACGCAAGGCTGGCCAGATTACAATTAAGACTTGTGCGCATGCTTTGCGTTGACTAGGCTTGACTGCAATGACTAATGCGTTCACTTTTGCCGACATCAAAATTACAAGCAAGTCAATTCAACGCACTCAGTTTTTCACCGTCTGGCCTCCCAGCAAAGGTTAACACAGGTTGATGCAAGTTGATTTCACGTCATTGAAATGATATTAAAATGTTTCTGACCGCACCTTGTTCTGTCTAAATCAATATAGACTGATCATGGGTGTCATGCTATCATGAATGCCATCATGAACCCAAGTATGTGGGAAATATGTGTACGTTAACCAATGGTAGGTCATGGTATTATTTGATAATTTCCCACTGCTGTTATTGTGGATGTTTCAGTGTGCAATGAATACTCACAGCGTATTTCTCACCTTCGGGACAAAAACCAAACATAGCGTCACAGTGGTACAGAAAATAATAAAGAAGGCTGTTAGAGCGAACGTGGCATTCTGCGCTTGTTCTATCATCAGTGCCGCAGGAACACCAACAACGCTCAAGATGACAATATTATACACAGACATCCCAACATAGCGCGAGTCGTTAAGCGCTGGAATTTTCACGTGTCGTGTTTCCCACGCGAGGAAGACGCCAAACAGCAGCAGAAGGCCTTTAGTAGCAAATAGAACACCAAACCAGACGGACTTATGTTGGCAGTCACAGTATTCCCACTGAGGCAACGTGTCAAACTCGACTCCGTCCTGTAAAAAATGAGCAGGAAAAATGAAATTATTACCAGGGCTCCTGTTGTTAACTGAAGTTAACCCTTTATTGGAAGGTTTCAAGGATGTTCTTGAGAGGAGATTCGTGTCAGTTAATCAATCAATCAATAAATCAATCATCAGTCATTAATCAATCAATCAGGCATTTCATCAGTCAGTAAGTGGGTTAATTAGCCAGTTAGTCAGTCAATTATTCGATCACTTAGTCACAAAGTTATGCAACAGCAACAACAACAACATTGGACTGACCAGCAAATGGTTAAGCAGTCATTCAGTTCGTATCTTTTGTCTGTCTGCTGGCCGGTCCTGTCTGTCTGATTCTGCGTCGATCCTTCCAACCCTCTTTCTGTTAGTAAGTCCAACCGTTCACCTTTTTATGGTCTTTTAAACAATCAAGCAGTCTGTCTGTCTTTCCCAGACATATCAGTCAATCCAAAATTAATCAGTTTTACCATCCAACCAACCCGTCCTTGTTTTACCTCAATTGTCCCGTTTTGAAGTTTTCTAATAAGCGTGTCGACTCCCGTCCATATGCTAAGCGTGAAGACATCAACCAACAGAAGCACGCCAACAAAGAGAAAAAGCCTGCCATCTTCAATAACCTATAAAAATCACGGAGAAAAAAAAATCAATAGGAATTATTTATAATAGTGGAATAAGTACGGTTAGGATGGCCCCCGGGGTGGCGCTCTCCCAAGAGTTGGGCGGGGGTGTGGTGCGCGCTTTGTGATAAACGTTTATCCTATTTCAAAGCAAAACATACAGATTTTCCCTGCCCTATTTCAGAGGTGGACCAAAGATTAGTAAGCTATTATAGGCCTAGCCAGCGATCATGCGTGTGGCAGCTGTATAGGTGTACCCGCTGTTAACCTATATAACCTGCATAAGACAAGCATAATAAGAGAGTATCCCAGGGGAGGGGGGGGGGGCTTCTAGCTTGGGTCCCAACGAGTAAATGTACACGATTGATTATCAGTACCTTTTTCCGCAATTTAGAATTTGTGAAGATGACGTAAACTCTCCAGATTTTAGCAAACATGGCGCCAAATGCCGTGGTGAATCCAAGTGAAGCGAGCCATATTCTCGCCTGAAGAAAAAATAAGTCTAACAATAAATTAAGATAGACTACGAGCACGAGTGTTCTAACGAGGGGCGGCCGAATCGCTCATAGGGCGATACTCGAGGATCGAACGATAAGTCTACTTAAACTTATTGCATTCCAAAAGCTTATTACAACATTGGTAGAGCCAATTAGATTAACAAATTTTCAATTTTTAGAGCCTAAGACTGAGTTTCTATGAAAGAGAGATAGGTAAAATGTGCATGAATGAATGAAATTATAAATTTCACACAGTACCGAGTCTTGGTTCACAATATTGCGTATAGAAATGATTTTATTTGCAAGCAATCCACCTACAGGAATTAAAAACTGATTATTTCAACGTCATGGGTTGTCCACCAGGACTCCTTTAGAAACAGAGTTAACAGGAAACTAGGAATACGCGGAAATGGCTTAATGCATTATTGTCAGTTAGCGGCGATTATAATAGTTGCGCACTCGGTTACATTTCTTATCAATAAAGGGCAAAATTACTGAGCGCTGATTGGTTGAGAGAGAGGGCATTTTTTCTTAATCGAGGGCATTTTTAGTAATCAAGAGAGGGCATGATTACCTGTTAATGATTGGCTAATCCGTTAATTGCCGTAGCGCTAAACTGGCTTCCCAGATAAAAATAGACTGCGCGCGTGATTTTCCTTCGTATAAATTTTGCCCTTTATTGATAAACAAGTAATCCCATGAGACCTCGTACTATTAAGGATTAATTGCACTTGAGTTTTCAAAATTTTCCAAATTGCCCTTGTCGCTTCGCGACAAGCTTCGCACCTAACCCCAAAAATTATTTTTCGCTAAAATAAACCTTTGCATTAGTTCGAAACGCATTGCACCTTTCCTTTCTCCATTTTACCAAATGCTGACTTTTTGCAGCATTCAAAAGTTAGAAAAAACTGAGTCTCATTTGTTGCACGACCGAGTCAAAAGGGGCGTGGGTCTATTCCTGGGTTGACGTCACAAACTGATTTACATGCATGTTTACAAAGACTTGATGCGATGTAAATCAGTTTGTGACGTCAACCCCGGAATAGACCCACTCCCCTTCTGATTCGGTCGTGGAACAAATGATGCACAGTTTTTCCTAACTTTTGAATGCTATAAATAGTCAGCATTTGGTAAAAAGGAGCAACGAAAGGCGCAGTGCGTTTCGAACTGGTGCAAAGCTTTATTTTAGCAAAAAGCAATTTTTAGGGTTAGGTGCACTTTAAACTTCAAGTAAGATAACTCGAAGGCAAATACCTTGTTTGATCCTTTACTTTACCACGAAAAAACAGTGACTAAAAAATTAGTTAATCTTGAAAAAAGTTGGCAACGTGCGACTAACTTAATGACAAGAACTTCAACTTGTCTTTACCTGACAGTTAGCAGAGTATCCACCGGGAGATACCAGGTTCCCATCCAGTCCAAACAGAAATACGGATAAGTACATGGTGATACATCCTGTAACGATGGCGTTATTAAGGCGCGGGCTTGACATCTTAATGTACCTGTCGAGGGAAAAGGAAATGTTTAAGACATTTCGGTTTATTTTAAAGCGGAAATTTCGGGTAGCGCAAGTTCTTTCGTTAGTGAGTGCTAGATTGGTTGGTCATTCGTTCACTGGGCATGTCCGCCATTCACTGTCCAATTAGTCAGTCAGTCAGTTTATCAGTCATCAGTCAGTCAGTCAGTCATTCAGTCATTTATTCAGTCAATCAGTCAGTCAGTCGATCCACGGCATTGAATCCACGGCATTGAATTAAGAAAAACTGAAGAACAGTAAGTAGAATTACTTCAACCTGGAATGTTTAATATAATGTGCCAATTTGTACATGTTCTAATCTTGTAAAAGTGAACACTCTATTTTTGTAACAGTCAGTCACGGCATTGAATTAATGAGAATCCTGGTTGGAAGACGTAATATCTCATGCCCTGGCAATAAAATATGAACTCATTATAAAATCCATCTACATAACAACTGTAAAGTTAACCCTTTACAATCGGTCAAATCAATCAATCAATCAATCAATTCATCAACCAATCAAATAATAGTCCTTTCTTTCATATGTTCTAGCTACAGCAAGCTATACATAACCGAGAACATAGCAGTTACCTGTAGTGCCGAAGCTTGATATTAAAAACCAGAAAACAAACTGCCAGAATAATACAGAGTGCATTGATTCCACACACGACTCCATATAGAACAGAAGATACGGTCATCGACTTCAAGACTAGCTTTGTACGATCGGACGGTGGACCGCTGCCTTCGAAAAAACAAAATGGAGGATGTATAACAATTATTCCATGAGCCCGCGTTGGATATGAAGTGATAAAATAACCAACGAGCGCGTAGCGCGAGTTGGTTATAATCACTTCATATACAACAAGAGCGAATGGAATAATTGTTTAAGTAAATTCTCAAACCATATCTCTTGAATTTTTGTGGGAGACAGCTCCCGAAACCTGCCAATGTCGGCCATTATAGAGGGCTGAAGATAAAAACTTGGCGCACTATTTTCCATATGACGTAAAACTCCGACTATTGGCTCATAGTCGGAGTTTTTCTGCCAATCAAAAAGCTAGAAATGCAATAGTCGGAGCTGAGAATATACTAATACTGAATAGCACGAATTACGCACAGAATGGACTATCAATATCAACATCTTACCTTGCCAAACAAAGTTGTGTTCCTTAGAACTAATGATGCTATCATTTTGATGAAGATATAACGAGACTGTAATTTCCTCTCCCTCTGAAGCAAATGCAAAGAATTCGAAATAAGAATCACGAAGAGGTGGTGCAGAGTACTGTGGCTGTTTTGTTTAGTTTTGGGTAATTCACCAGCTACAATCCTAATTCCTGAAGAGATTTGACGCAGGCGGCGCCTCTGATTGTATTTTGAACGTATACCTCTACACATATGAAACCATAAAACTGACGCACGCTTCAACTGTATAACACATTTTCAAACTCATTGACAATTCATCAAGTTAAAACAAAGAAAGTCGTAAACGTAAAAAGAAGGAGTTTGGATACCCGGTCTTAATAAGCATCGATTCTTCGATTTTATTTCTCCTATTAATCATTAGTTTTCTTTTCAGTTGAGAACAGATATCATATACTTTTTATGGGCTTTCCAAACATCTCGAATTTCGTCAAAATTATCCACTGCGCGCCGTAGTACCTTGCAGCTGTTCAATCTTCATGTATCCCATTCGATCACCATCAGCGGTGAACTGCACTGGCCCCTAACAAAAAGAAATCAACCAAAGATTAGAAAAATACTTCTGTTCTTTTTGTTTCTTGTCATAAGAGGGAGTGGTTGGTGAGAACCTTGAACAGAGAGAAAAAAACAATAGATTAACATGTTTTCTACAGGGGTAATCAGCAAAGGCACACTTGCTTTTCTTGGTTGGCAAAGAGCTAATAAATATCACCTTTTATTTTAGAAAAACATCCACTTTGTTCTTAGTTTCTTGCACGGAAAATTCAAGAATCGCGCCAATGCTAACTACTCCCAGACAAGAGACTACTCTCTTGTTCAAGCTCAGTAAACCGACCAGCTGTTTTCATGAAGCACGCTTTAAGTTCTAATTGCTGACTCAATCTCGCAACACGCACCCACCCCACCCTTCACTTCTAATTATTTGTACCAGCTACTTACTGTAATACCAGTAAAGTTGGTTTCCACCAAAGACCTCTTAAAATATTCCATAACATCTGTGCTAGCATAAGTGTAGTTATCTATCGACAGGGGTGAATTATTTTTCTTCAGGTATACTTCTGTTCTGTTTAGAGCAAGTACGATTGTCCAAAGTGCGTCATAAGCGAATCCACCGTCAGTCGCATTTAAAGGCGTCCCGGTAACCTTCTCGTATCGAGAGCTGAGCTGTTCACGAGACTGCAAGAAAACATTGCACGAATAAAACCTTGACACAGAGCATGATAGAAGGAGTGAAATCGAAATAAGCACTGATCACAAATCTTATAAGGTCCAATTTTTAAACCGCTTATGTCTGATTGCCAATCCTCTACTAAAATGTCTTCTCGATAGTATAACTTTCTTGGTGATAGTTAAGATCGATCTACTTTTATGGCAGTTTAATGATATGCACGATACCTGAGGTCCTTCCAGGTCGTGAACAGAACAGAAAGATAGAGAGAGAACAGGTCAAGTCCATATGCGGGGCGAGTCGAGTTTTCTCTCTCGGTAGTTATGGTCTTTCGCACAAGCTATTAAACATTTTCGACATTCTATCTCACATTCTGTTCTATTACGGCAACACAGATCGGGATTTCTTTTGCATGCGGGACGATCTACAAATTGGTTTTATGACACAGATTTCGCACACAGCATTCTCGACCAAGTTCGTTTTAATTCGAGAAAGCCCTTAATTTGCAAGTCACAGTAAACGATCAGTGGGCATCACACGCAATAACCTTTGGAATGTTCAAACATCGGAAACGTTGATACCTGTCCAGACACAATAACAGTATTATCAGGACTAATCTTGAGGTTGTCACAGGCGACATAACCTTTAACAGCTTTCTTCATCTCGTCCTCAGTGCAGGCAACGGATTCGTTTTGTAATTTTATCTTCCACCATTTCTTACTGAACCAGCCTGGGATAAGCCAAGCATAGCGAGCGCCATACATGCCACTGTGATATGCCTGTGTGGAGAAGGACAGAGAATAGATGCACTCAAAAGAAAATGAAGGGACAGAGAAAGTTGCATTGTCCGTACAAAAGCCAATATAAATCTGATGTTCGAAAAGAGAACAAAATTTGGCATGTGATGGCTGACCGAGTGGACTTCTGTTTCCTCAATGGTAACGACCTCCAAGGGAATGGAATATTGCGGACATCACGGGAAACAAAATAACATATCACAGCAAATGCACTCAGCGTCTCTGTCCCCTCGTTTTTTTTTTTTCAACAAACTTCAACATTTAGGTATTTAGGTTTATAACACCACGAAAAACAGCGATAGTAGATGTGATTGGGCCTCCCTAGGAAAATTCAGGCGGAAGCTAAGTCAGTCTTAACTAGACTTTGACTAAAACGAACTCAACCTTGCGTCACATTGGGCTTTTAAAGCCCCCCTGTCTCACTTACACATTTTGAAAAGCCAAGATGCACTGCTTATACAAGTATATTGGTCCATGGACCTAATGTGAGATTAGAACTTTCCCCTTGCCCCCGCCGTATATCTTTGTATTCACCGGTTGAATCGTTTTCATACCCAAATTATGGCCGAAATAAACGGTGTTATAGTACGCAAATTATGCCCGCAATAACCATGGTTATAATACCCAAATTATGGCCGAAATAACCATGGTTAGAATACCCAAATTATGGCCAAAATAACCATGGTTAGAATACCCAAATTATGGCCAAAATAACCATGGTTAGAATACCCAAATTATGGCCGAAATAACCATGGTTAGAATACCCAAATTATGGCCAAAATAACCATGGTTAGAATACCCAAATTATGGCCAAAATAACCATGGTTAGAATACCCAAATTATGGCCAAAATAACCATGGTTAGAATACCCAAATTATGGCCGAAATAACCATGGTTAGAATACCCAAATTATGGCCAAAATAACCATGGTTAGAATACCCAAATTATGGCCAAAATAACCATGGTTAGAATACCCAAATTATGGCCGAAATAACCATGGTTAGAATACCCAAATTATGGCCAAAATAACCATGGCTATAATACCCAAATTATGGCCAAAATAACCTTGGTTAGGATACCCAAATTATGGCCGAAATAACCATGGCTATAATACCCAAATTATGGCCAAAATAACCATGGTTATAATACCCAAATTAAGGCCAAAATAACCATGGCTATAATACCCAAATTATGGCCAAAATAACCATGGTTAGAATACCCAAATTATGGCCAAAATAACCATGGTTAGAATACTCAAATTATGGCCAAAATAACCATGGCTATAATACCCAAATTATGGCCAAAATAACCATGGTTATAATACCCAAATTATGGCCAAAATAACCTTGGTTAGGATACCCAAATTATGGCCGAAATAACCATGGCTATAATACCCAAATTATGGCCGAAATAACCATGGTTAGAATACCCAAATTATGCCCGCAATAACCATGGTTATAATACCCAAATTATGGCCGAAATAACCATGGTTAGAATACCCAAATTATGGCCAAAATAACCATGGTTAGAATACCCAAATTATGGCCAAAATAACCATGGCTATAATACCCAAATTATGGCCAAAATAACCATGGTTATAATACCCAAATTATGGCCAAAATAACCATGGCCATAATACCCAAATTATGGCCAAAATAACCATGGTTAGAATACCCAAATTATGGCCAAAATAACCATGGTTAGAATACCCAAATTATGGCCAAAATAACCATGGTTATAATACCCAAATTATGGCCGAAATAACCATGGCTATAATACCCAAATTATGGCCAAAATAACCATGGTTAGAATACCCAAATTATGGCCAAAATAACCATGGTTAGAATACTCAAATTATGGCCAAAATAACCAGGGTTATAATATCCAAATTATGGCCGAAATAACCATGGTTAGAATACCCAAATTATGGCCAAAATAACCATGGTTAGAATACCCAAATTATGGCCAAAATAACCATGGCTATAATACCCAAATTATGGCCGAAATAACCGCTGTTATAGTACGCAAATTATGGCCGCAATAACCATGGTTATAGTAACCAAATTATGGCCGAAATAACCATGGTTATAATTCCCAAATTATGGCTGAAATGACCATGGTCATAATACCCTAATTATGAGCAAATTAACCGAGCTTATAATACCCAAATTATTGCTACAATAGCCATGGTTATAGTAACAAAATTATGTCCGAAATAACTATGGTTACGATACCCAAATTATTGCCGAAATAACCATGGTTAAAATACCGAAATTATGAGCAAAATAACCGAGGTTATAATACCAAAATAATGGCCACAATAGCCATGGTTATAACCAAATTATGGCCGAAATGACCATGGTTAGGATACCCAAATTATGGCCGAAATAACCATGGTTATAATACCCAAATTATGGCCGAAATAACTATGGTTATAATACCCAAATTATGGCCGAAATAACCATGGTTATAATACCCAAATTATGGCCGAAATAACATCCAGGAGCACCCAACGAAATAGGTTCCTCACTTTATCTGTTCTCTAGCGCTAAAATGTCGCTGTTCAGTACATGTTTTCTCATGAGAGTCTTCGCTGAAAATAAATACTTCTTTTGCCCTGGACGATTGAAGCTAGGAAGGGCGACTGAAGAAACTGTTGAGACGAAGGCTTGAATATCGATGAGAAGTAGATTTCAACTGGTTTCAGCACCATTTCTTTCTTTCCCAGCAACACTCAAGAACACCTGTAAATTGTCATATCATATAGTTTCATTTATTTGGACAAAAGAGTGTATATTTTGTCACAGTTTTTTTCGTTAGGTGCCCCTTCAGGTAACTGCTACTATGCAAGCTACCAACAAGTGTAAAGCCTGCTTGTCGTGGTTTTTTTCTACCTGGCAAAACACCTTTCTTGCGCTTCTCTCGTCAAAATTTCCGATAATTATCCTGGCTTCTTTGTCCTATGTTGATGAATTAAAAAGGGAACATTGAAACCATTATTATTACTTTGAAATACAATTTAAGTACCGTAATTGTGGGAACATCTTTCGTAAATGTATAGGATTCTCATCGTCCAATCAAAATTGGTGAGATCTTACGAGCTTACGAGCGTACTTCTGATCTGATCAGTACCCGTAAATTTGTTCACATGCGCTTATGCCGTACCTGAGCATGAAGCAGCCCCTTCGAGTCGAAATTTTGACCTAGAAAGTTTGTGTTTGTGCATGCATGGCCATTTTGGCAACTCTGACTATAGCCTTCTCACAGACACAACCCACAACTGCCACAGACATGTTTGATCACGGCAATTTTTCGTCAACAGGGCTTACTAATTTAACACAGCAAATAAGTGCGCTAATTAATCATGCATGGAGATGGGATCTGTGGTGATTGGTCTGATTCTCTTCAAGCTTCATGCTTTGGTTGTGGCATTCTGTTGCCTGAGTCACAATATCCTCTGAAAACCCCTACGTTTGGGGGATTAACAAACGAGTCGTTGCGCTTGAGTGTCATTTAGACGCAGGCGTGGACTTAATGACAGCCTACCTTCTCAAATGCATGGAACAGATACTAAATGCACGACTGAGTAAACACTTACCTTTAAGCTCTTGACGTGCACCATAGGATCATCGGTAAAAGTCTCCGTTGTGAGAATCTTAATATTTGCCTTTGAAAGTTTGTTCTGTAAATCGGTAGTGGTCTGCAAAAAATAGATAGAAATCTAAATAATAACTTGGTTCTTCGCCTTGCAATGGCGAATCTAAGCGATTTCCAGTGGTCGATAAATATATATATATATTTGGCTTGGCTCGAGGAGGATAAGGAAACGATGTTGTTAAAGACGAAGGTTGATGTGGAGGAGGATGATGAGGATATCGATGCGGATGAGGATAAATGTCAGGATGAGGGTCAGAGTGGGAATGAGAAGTATGTGGAAGATGATGAATGGTGAGGACGAGGAGGATAAGGAAACGAGTTGTAAAAGACGAAGGTTGATGTGGAGGAGGATGATGAGGATGCGGATGAGGATAAATGTCAGGATGAGGGTCAGAGTGAGAATGAGAAGTATGTGGAAGATAATGAATGGTGAGGACGAGGAGGATAAGGAAACGAGTTATAAAAGACGAAGGTTGATGTGGAGGAGGATGATGAGGATGCAGATGAGGATAAATGTCAGGATGAGGGTCAGAGTGAGAATGAGAAGTATGTGGAAGATGATGAATGGTGAGGACGAGGATGAGAATGAGGAGGAGGTCGAAGAGGAAACGGAAGAGAAAGAGCAGGAGGAGGTCTAAGGATAGTAGGATTGGGATGACAATGAGGAACAGTGTGTGGATGCGGAAGCTAGGATGATGAGGATGAGGATGACATTGAGGAGGAGGATGAAGATGAGGATGACGATAATGATGAAGATGAGGATAGGGTGGAAATGAAGGTGAAGATGAAGATGTAGTATGATGGTGAGAATAAGGGTAAGGATGAAGGTGAGGATGAGTATGACATCGAGGTTGAGGATGAAGACGAGGATGACCGTGAAGATGAGGGTTCGGACGAGGGTGGAGGAGCACGGTGGTGAAGGAGGAAGAGGGTGATGAGCATATTACCTCGGAATTAACTATATCATTCTGTCCTATCAGTGCTACTTGCATCCAGTTAAACTTTCTTAGGAGAGCCACACGAGCTTTATTACACGCCGCGTCCGATGGTATCGTTCTGAAGAACAACGGATATTTGTTCGTCTTTGTTAAAGTTGGGGAGGTCGACCCATATGATATCTGCAAAAAGAATATACAGCCTTATTTTGTTTTGACTAATGCAATTAATTTTTCTCTACTTTCCTCTTTCACAAGAGCTCATTCCAAGCTAGCATTACAGCAGGTGAAATTTATACCTTTCCTTCAGTTTCAACTCGTGTAATTTTCACATAAACGTCAAGCGCAACTGTCATATTAATGCGCACGCAATCTCAATACATTGGGAATGCCTTTTCAAGACACCCAACTTAAAAATTATCTCCTACTTTTCCTTTAGCGTTTGTTTATTAAATGTCGAATATATATATGTTTGTGGAAAAAGCTCAAACGTCACATTTCTTGCGTTTGTGACTGACAGAAGTGTTTGCGTTTGGTCTAGACACACATGATCCTAAGTAGATTTATTTGAAAACCTGCTCTAAACAATGCAGCTGATTTTACAGCGCGACGCGCCTTAGTGTGGCCACCCAACAAACTTTTTTGACAAGTTATAATTAGCCAATGAGAAAGCGCTATAAGCCAAGCACGATATCTGGAACTTTGAAGAACTCTAGTGGTTCTAGAAAAGGTCTCTACACTTGACATATCGTACAAGAAATGAGATCTAAAAGTCTAGTGAGACAGAAATGGGTCAAAATATAGAATAGCGAGAAAATAACGTGAATCCATGAAGCTTAGGTTTTAACGTGACGCTTAGAAGCAAATGACAATTTTCTTTGTATCATGCATGACTTTCAAAACACGATATCTTATGTTTAAAGTGCTAGACATCATGGCGCCTTAGTGTAAACATTAACCAAGTTGAGCCCTTAGAACTGTAAATAAGGAATTCAGTAAAATACGGAAACTAATTAAACCAATAATACGGGTTTCTTGAAAAAGTCACATTTGAGCTCCATGGTATATTCTATGTTCACTGGTATAGAAGTAGCTAAACGATTATTAAAATAATTGGACCTTATTCTCACTCAGTTATTTCGCAAAGACATAATGATTGCAACCAAACACGAAGGACATTTCGTTTTTAATGGGTCTGAAGATTGTCTTATTGGCATTGCGTATCCTATAGATACACAACGGAAACAAGTTATGAAACGTGCTTGAAATCTACGATTGAATATGATGACCACTCTTTAGCCAGAATATCTCTTTCGATCTATTGAGTTCTTAGGAAATTAAAAGAGTACTTGAGGCTAATATGAAGTGTGGAAGTAATGTCTCGAAGATGGAAAATGATTGGTCATGTTCTTAGGAAAGATCGCAATGATGATTGCAATGTTGCTATGAGCTGGGCACCAGAAGGTAAAATGAGAAGGGGAAGACCAGACACCACCTGGAGACGGACAGTAGTGAAAGAAAGGCAAGACGCAGGTTGGAGATCGTGGGAGGAGGCGCGGACCGCAGCAACCAATCGAGAAAAGTGGAAAAGCTCTGTGAAGGCGCTATGTGCCACGAGGCACGAAGAGCATAGGTGAAGTGATACAATTGGGGTTCATTTAACCCCCCAACTTAAAGTAATACAATTCAGTTTTATACGCATTGAATACGAAGTGACGCCAAGGAAATTAAAGTTCAAATTCTTAGAACAGACCGTATGAAAAGTTACTTGTATTGTGAGGTTTACCTCCAGGGAAAATGTCAACAGATGAAAATTAAAATATCTAAAAAAGAGAACTAATTTAGATGTACAGATAAAATGATTTCCCACATGTAACATTATCTGGTGGCATGGCCTAATTGAACAGTGTTGAATATTCTTCCTTTGAGAATTGAATGAGTTATTGTTTCCAGGTTCAGAGAAATTGGCAGGAGATAACAGGATTTCAGTAGACGTATAATAATTTTGAAATGTTATCTATTATAGAGTTTGCCACATTATATGAAATACAGCTCCAACTGAGAAAGCCTAAAAACCTGAATACATGTAAGGGGAATGGAGCTGCACGGCTCGATTTATAATTAATCTACTCCAACATGGAAGTCAATAGAGAATTTCAGTAATCAACAGTTCGTACACCTGCTCCATCATGGATTTATACAGTTCGACAGTTAAAGAAAATTATGATTTTTTGCAGTTAGACTCTATGTTCACTGTTAAGATGCTGCGAAAGTTACCAATCAAGAGAGGACATGTACGTAGACATGTACCTATCTTTTTTGTGGCTAAGCACTCCTTGCACTTAGGGCCTCAAAAGCTAATTTAATTATTGCGTCCTATATTGCATTTCATTGTGGGCAGACGTCCAAGTTCGTTGTTTTACTTCTTCAGTAGGAAGACCATTCGGTCTCAGCAGGCAATTTGTTTCAATTAATTGACAACCTTAATTCAGAATCTCAGATGTTACAGATTATAAAACGTAGTCTACCAAACTAAAAGAGCTCAGGTTGTTTCATTGCATCTTCAATATTTTAGGTGAAGGACAATGTGGGATTTAATATCTGTCCGACAAGTGACTTTTCAAGGGGAATTAAAAAATTAAAAATTAAAGAGTTATAGCTATAGCGTGTTACACCACTTAAAATAATTTACATTTGGTATGTAAATTGTAACCACCTTCACTGATCTATTATTAAATTAATTTCTCAAATTTGAACAGAAGTGCAAACTTTTAGTAACTCAAAACAAGATGTGATTAAATTCTCACGCGACGCGCCGGGAAATCAGGTTGTCTTTCCTATCACAAAGCAAACCTAAAAAGAAAACTGGCAATCAATTTAATTGAACTCAGAAGTCAAGCAAAGCTTGCGGACATGCAGTAAACAATGTTTCGGAGTCCTGCGACCTTGGCAGCCTTACCATAAATTAAATTCAGATTGTTGTGTCTTGTTGTAGCTGTTCATCAAGACAATCTGGTGACTAACGGCGGACAGAAATCAATATTTATCGATATCTAAGTTCGAGCCTGGTCAACCGAAAGTTGAAACAATCTTTGCCTTAGGGAATCAGGAATGTGCTAATCTCTTGCATCATCCGAAAATTAAACTTCCTTGTCGCATCTCGTGCTTAATCTCGTGACTTCTAACACGTTTACGTGACGACAATGTGCCGTACCGTGCGAACAAAATCAAGCAGTATTTGGAGGCTGTTTGTCGCAGCAATCGGCGAAATATTTCCGCCGTTGCGTTTAGTTTATTTCCCATTAAATTCCGATCATATGATATCTTATGATTGCACTGTCATTTCAAGCTCTAATCCTGTCGATAAAGTGGGTCCCGTCTGGGCTCGCGCGCGGTTCAACTGGCGTGAAACCCCCACTCGGCCGTGTGACATCTCGCGAAGGCTGCTTCTGACATTGTTGTTTTAAATAATAGCTATTATTTGTATTTAACTCCAGCGAGAGATCTGGGGGCGAGTTTAGTTGACATGCGCTGTACTCAGCTTGTCCGCCATGTGCTTGTACACAACCTAGCTTCGTTCAAGCCAACCTCAAAGAATCTTTATTTATAGTATGTGCTATTCATGTTTTCGCAATGGGCACTAGAAAAAGCAGCAGGAGATCTAAGCCTCCGATTAAACTCACAGATTACGAGATGGACGACTTACTGGCAGACTCAGCAACCCCTCAGCAAATAAGCGAAGCAGTCAAACGCGAATTGAGTCAGGTCGAGTCGATGATCAATGATCTTTCTCCGTTGAATGGTAAAGTCGAGCAGTCCGCGGTAGAACAAGACAGAACGATCGAAGATCTTCGAAACCACAACTTACAGCTTGAGCTAGATCTCACTCGTACCAAACTCGAGCTGTTGAAGCTACAACGTGAATCAGCGCCGAACAGTCTCCCCAAGACGGTGGTGGCGGCGGCAGATAAATCATCAACGCCTGGCGATAACCCTCCCGCCAAACCAACCTTGAAAGACCTTCACCAAGATCCCAACGTACAGTCTGAACTAAAATCCCTTATGGACTCGTTGGGAGAACCAGTGTTAGTAGGCCTGACCGAAGAAGAGCAAGATCCGGCACGTCAGCTGTTGGAACCAACTTCTTCTCGAGGTAAACGTCCATTACTGATTCCTGATTTTATAAGTTCTCTTCCCATAATCCTCCAAGAGGACAGGGAGACTGTGCTTGGAACATCGGGTGACGCCAAAATCATCTTAAAGTCCTCTCAAGAAAAGAAGCTTTCGCTCGACAAAATCTCATTCCCTCAGTGGTCAGCGGCTAACTTTCGTATTATGCATATTCTCATGAAGGATGGCCTCCTATCATCCACCCAGGATATCCTTGATTATATGTTATACAGTTCAAAGATTTCTGAACTTGCTAAATGCTATCCCCTGCCAAAAGTGATGCAGTATGATGATTTGTACCGCCGAATGCAGTTTGCCACGAACTGTAAATGGGGAACTGATAGCCAATTCATATCTCATCAAACACTTCATAGACCAGATAACCTCATTGTTACAACCAGTCGCCCACCCCCTCGGAAACCATCCCGTCCAGTCATCAATCCAGCAACCGGGAAGCAAGTTTGCTATGACTTCCAACGGCGCGAGGGCTGCCGCTTTGGCTCTTCTTGTAGATATGACCATGTTTGCATCAAGCCGCAATGTCTCGGAACCCATCCACAATGGCAGCACCAGTCTGCTGCCACTCAAGACCCCCAATTGTGAACCCACACTCAACTGCAGAGATTTCTCTCAATTGTACTTTGACTGAAGAACTAGCAGGAGATATCTCGTCCACATCATTACACGCAGGGAACAATCCCCCCTTTACTACACCTCATCCCGCAGAGTGTGGGGAAAGTCTACCTATTGATGCAGGGCCCCCTTCTGAGTATATGCAGCAGCCCGATGCAGCCAAGGTCTCCACAGACTTAATCTTTGAGACCTGGGCAACCGAACTTTCACATGATCCGGACATGGAATTTATCCTAGATGGTGTTCAACATGGTTTTCATCTACTTCCCCCTGACTCCATAGTGGTACATGCCTTTACACAAAACAATCAATCTGCCTTACGACCTGGAACTAAAGACCAAATTGAAGCACAACTTGTTAAAGGTCTTCAGCAGGACCATTTTGGAGTAACAGACAAATCCCACATGCCAACAATTATTAACGCACTTGGAGCTGTACCCAAAAAGGACTCCAATGAAGTACGCATGATCATGGATTGCAGCCGACCCCCCACCATGAATGCTAATTCATACATAGATTTGGAACACTATAAGTATGTTACTGTTGATGATGCAGCAAACCTTTGTCAGCCAGCCTGTTGGCTGGCAAAGGTTGATTTGAAGCAAGCTTACCGCAGTGTTGGCACGCATCCTGACAGTTGGCGAGTTACTGGAATGTCCTGGTGTTTCAATGGTTCTAAAAACCCAACCTACCTTTATGATAAACGTCTCCCTTTTGGAGCCAGGGCATCGCCAATGATTTTCCACCGTCTAACACAGGCGGTCTGCCGTATGATGGCCAACAGAGGATATACTGTACTAGCTTACCTGGACGACTTCCTAATTATTGAACCAACCCAGCTTCGCTGCAGGACTGCCTTTGATATGCTGGTAAGCTTACTGGAGTCTCTTGGCTTTACAATTAACTGGACAAAAGTGGTTTACCCTTCCCAATGCCTGACTTTTCTCGGGGTTGAAATGGACACTGTTAAGTGCGAGCTCCGCCTTCCAAATGATCGTGTGTCTGAGTTGTTGTCTCTTTGTAAGGAGACAATCTTGAGACGTAAATGCTCCAAACGGCAGCTTCAACGACTTCTTGGGAAGCTTAATTGGGCGGCACGTGTTGTCCGAGGGGGCCGCATTTTTCTACGGCGTCTTATCACATTGGCAAACTCTGTTAAACGTTCGTATCATCGTGTCTACTTGAACTTGAGTGCAAGAGCTGACCTTCTCTGGTGGACCTCCCTCTTACCTGCACATAACTGTAAAACCTTGTTCCCCTCAGCAACCCCAGAGCTGCCTACACCTGTGCTCACTGACGCCTCATTATCTGGTGGGGGGTGTGTGTGGGACACTGACTGGATGTATATTAACTGGGCCTTGGACAATCCTGCTCTCTACCCTCTCCACATCAATTACAAGGAGACATTTACAATTATCTTAGCAGCTCACCGTTGGGCACCTTTCTGGTCAGGTTACCGTGTAGTTGTCAAGTCAGACAGCCAGGTGGCTGCTGCTATTCTAAACAAAGGAACATCCCGCTGCCCACTGATCATGGCCTGGATTCGTTACCTATTTTGGCTTAAGGAATATTTTAGCTTCAGCTTATCTATCGAGCACATTCCTGGATCAATTAATACCTTAGCAGATAGTATCTCGCGCCTCGATGATGTGCGTCACTGGCCAGAGTTCCAAGCATGGCTCTCCAAGTCCCCTTCGTCACAGGACTTAAAATCTCACATGTCACCATTATCTCTTGTACTCCTTAGATCCAAAGGATGCGCAGCAACTGGACCGTGAAGTTGTCAATTTCCGTCGTCACGCATACGCTCCCACTACCAAGTCTACCTATATGAGTCAAACGCGTTCATACCTCTCCTTCTGTGTATATTATGGCTACCAACCTCTCCCAGCAGCAGGGTCAACCCTTAATCGTTACGCAGCTTTCCTGGCAAGGTCACTTTCAGCGTCCTCGATCCCAGCCTATTTAAATGCAGTCCGCATTCTACATCTTGAACATGGCCTTACTGATCCAACCAAGAACAACTTTTACCTAGCAACTACACTTCGGGGAATTAAGCGCACCAAAGGTTTGACAGTGTCCCAAAAGAAACCGATTACCCCCCAAATCCTCTTGGCCCTCAGGAACCAGTTAAATTTGGATAATCCTTGGCACGCAACATTCTGGGCAGTTTGTTTGGTCGCTTTCTTTGGCCTCCTAAGAAAAGCTAACTTACTGTGTAGAGGTTCAACTCAATTTAATCCATCAAAGCACCTGCGTCGAGGGGACATCGTCTTCTTTGCTGACTGGGTCATTGTTATCAACAGATGGTCAAAAACAATCCAATTTAGCCAGCGCATTCTGACAATCCCTCTACCTCGCATCAACAAGCACCCGCTCTGTCCCTACACAGCTCTTCGGCATGCCTTCAATTTAGTACCTGCCCCTTTGTCGGGCCCAGCCTTTGTCGTCCCAGCATCAAGAGGCCTGATTCCTCTAACATACGGCAAGTTTGACTCCATGCTTAAATGTTTGGCAGCAAAGATCAACTTGGCCCCATCTGAAGTTAGTGGGCATAGCTTCCGATCAGGTGGGGCCACCCTGGCCTTTCAGGCACAAGTTCCTGCTGAACTTATTAAACGACTAGGAGACTGGCAATCTGATGCTTATAGGTCCTACATTCACATTCCTGTTAAAGACCGCATGCTAGCAGTTAGGCAATTGGCCTCGTTTGTTAGTATTCCCTAGTAGTTTCCTCAGTTTTTTCTTTTCGTCTGGGGGTAGGTTGTGCCTCCCTTGGGCAATGTAATAAATGGAAGGGTCCATCCAGGACCCCTTCCCTGTTCACCCCAGACGTTGTTGTTCTATTTGTTTAGCCTGTTGTAGTTTACCCCTTAGAGAGAGTTAAGTTTTAAATAATAGCTATTATTTGTATTTAACTCCAGCGAGAGATCTGGGGGCGAGTTTAGTTGACATGCGCTGTACTCAGCTTGTCCGCCATGTGCTTGTACACAACCTAGCTTCGTTCCCCTCCCCTCCCTCCCTATAGTTGTTGTTATTTTGTACATTCTTTACAATGTTGGGCAATGTAATAAATGGAAGGGTCCATCCAGGACCCCTTCCCTGTTCACCCCAGACGTTGTTGTTCTATTTGTTTAGCCTGTTGTAGTTTACCCCTTAGAGAGAGTTAAGCTTCGTAATACGTAAATCATGGGGTCGAAAACAGGCGTGAGTAACGCAGCCGTATCTGAAAGAGGGTACATCAAATGGAAAAAATAATTCCCATCCACCGTTCGTGTATAATACACCACCGCGATGCAAAGCGTGGGAACAAAGCACAACACAACCGCGCCAGCTAAATAAGCTACCGTTCTCGAAGATTTCGTCTCTTGGATGTGCTCGGCATTTCGAGAGGCTGTTAATTCATGGCCAATCGTTGCGCGGACTCTCTGCGTCAAAAAGTACACTTTGCAATAGACGAAGAAAGTTAGTAAAATACAAGGAATTATTAAAACAGCTGCTATGATACTGTACAAACCCGGGCTAGCTCCGGGAGAAAATCGTGCGAGTGTTATCAATATAATCCATATAACCCACACAAGAGAAATTGTAATAGCAATTCGGCGTTTCGTTACATAAGCTTGGTACTTGAATGGGTAGAATATGGCCAGATATCTTTCCAGGGTGATAAGGATGAGCGTTATCAACGACAGACCTGTGAAAATAAAGTTAGTAAAGGTGTACAGAACCAAGGCAATACAGGAGAAATCATGATGAGGTGTAGTTAGCTTGCTCCCTTGATACACCACGAAAGAAGGTAGGGTTATCAGCCCAGTTAGAAGGTCAGATGTGGCGAGGAATAATATGGAAGTATTATAAACGTTGCGAAGATCGGGTTTTCTCAAAACGCCCAGGAAAACCATCACGTTTGCCACGATTGCGCAGGGACAGGATAATCCAATGAATACACAAGTAAATATAGTCACAATATTAGTTTTGATGTCCGGTTTATACGGAACAGTATTCACTGTCAGTGGCAGATCTTGGCAACTTGTTAGACTCGCGTTTGCCATTGGCAATGATGCGATTTTCTGCTTTCCTTTTCCTTAATTTCTGAAGAACCTTGTCGTTACGTACGCCATTGATATTCGTTCAGCAAACAGACCTCGATGAGTTTTCCTGTCTGATGTGACAGTACAGTGTTGCTTGACGTTCAAAGAAATTGGCGGAAGAATAGATTACTTTCGACAGTTTATAAATGCCACCTTCGAAAGCTATTTGTTTGGCTGGCCCATTTTTCATAACTCACTGGTAATTAATTTCCGCGAGTTTAATATGTGATTGGTTTAGACCCATTTCCGCTTACCAACGCACATAGGGGCACACGAGGACGGAAGATTGGGGTTAAATGTCGCTCAAGCTATAAGTAACACACTTCAATCCCTGGAATTTTACTTGCGCAAATAAACTTCAAAGATAAAATATGATTTTTTTTCGTGTACTTTTGGAGACGTTTCGCTGTTTCTGAATAAACATGAATTTCCCAATTTTGCATATTTTTAATCTCATATTCAGTTTTCTAAGAAAACAAATAAAACTTACAATGGTTCTTGTACGGTGTGCTCAACAAAGTGCATTTTTTCTATCCTGGTCGTTGGTTGTGTTAAAATGAAATCGTCACCTGGTTTTGCAATCAACCGAGTTCGAATTAAACAAATTATTTTTTCTTTACCGCAAGCAATTCGAGTTAACAATAATATTAATATTTCGTTTTATCAACTGCGAGCAGAGCAGACAATCAAACTATTCATTGGCCTTTATGCGTGTGTTTTTAATAAAAGGCTCAAAAGATAAAATCATTTAATATCACCAATATGTGCGTCCAGTTGGAGTCGAATTGTTTTTCGTTTTATTGCTTTTTAATGGAACGAAAGAGTAAATTACCGATCATGCTGTGGCTTTCTTGGGCTTGTGTTTCGTTTATTGTTATCAGAAGAAATGTTGTAAATGATATATAGAGTTTCTCATCATTTTGCAAAACCCGTGGTCACATTCTGTTAACAGCACTTCATGTTACCGGTATGCAAATTACCCCCAAATTGCCGCCACGGCTATGTGGAAACTCTAAACTAAACTAACACCCGGCGGAGGCAAAGTAAATTAAAAGCGTGCATCACAAAGGATGAAACAGTATATTAAATGTCGAAAGCAAACTGACAAAACAAATGTACCTTGGGAAAACGTTTTTTTTATATGCAAATTGTGCATTCTGCTTTCGTACCGTACAGGTGAAATGCTATACGTGTTCGGAATGCCGGAATGGTAAGTGATAAAGGGCATATTGAAATTAATGCGATGCGACGACTTGTTTATATTTTAAAGAGAAGAACTTTGCGTGTTATTGTTCTTTGCCGGTAGGCGCCTGAAAAACATTTTAGAGGTAAAAAAACTCGACTTTGTTTTGGCGAAGGTGGGTACGTGACAGTCTTAGGAATGACAAACCTGTGGCCCTCGAACCCGCCAATCAAATTGGAATTTATAAGTGTTTGGTTTTTTGTGAGAGGCAAACGGGAGAACCCGGATGAAAACGCTCGAGGCAAGGACGAAAACCAAAAACAAACTCAAACTCTCTATACTCATGCAGAGGGCAAAGCAGAGAAACTGAAGACCCCCTTCCCCGGAAAAATCGCTAGGATTTGACCAAAAAACCTTACCATAAACAAAGAAGGACACGAAAGCGATGTAAGCTATTTTTTTTAAACATTGATTTTTTTAACCATGATTTGGGAATCAAACCGTTTTCTCCACATAAATCCTTATATTTCTACTGTTGCTCATAATGCATTGAACAGTCATATATATCGAGCTTGGGGTAGTTAACTGTAAGGGAATTTGGTATCAATAGCAGCCAATCAGAAGTAATTTAATACTGTTTTGAAAGTGCTTTGCATTTGCTTTGGTACCGTATTACGACGCTCAGTGTTTATTTCACAAATCTCTCAACCAATCAGAAGGCAAACGTAAACCAAACCCAGTGGATCGTGACTATAGCAATAGCCTCCCACGCAGACGTCCTTTGGGCTTCGTCACGCGTTCCTTCCCCACGGACGTCTGCTGAATCGAACGTCCACTTCCGTTCACGGGTACGAACCAATCAGAGGTAACTTTCCAGTTTTGGGAAAACGATTCGCAGCATGTGATAAGATAGCTGTCATGCAATGAGTCAATACTGATTGTTTGCTTTGGATTAAACGGCCTGTGAACGGAAGTGGACTGTCGATTCAGCAGACGTCCGTGGGGAAGGAACTGGTGACGAAACCCAAAGGTCGTCTGCGTGGGAGGCTACTTCCGTTTGGTTTACATGCTAAATTGGCAGGATCGCCCCAGTACTTTTTGAGTTCGGCGCGCTTGCAAAGCAAGATGGCGGACGACTGTGGAGTTCTTCTCTCTTTAGTGACGTTGATAACTGCCTTTCAGCATCAATTTCCCATTATATACAACTTAAAATTCAACATACAGCAACAGCGAGCTATGATTTTCCAACTAAACCACTTTGCCGCCATTTCCGGATATCAAGATGGTGGGCGGGAAAACTTTTCGCGCGAGGCCGTTTACTTGGAGTTAGGATCATCCTAGCTCTTAGTCTAGGATAGGTTTATCCTAGCAGTAGGATGATCTTATCACTCGGCCAAACGCAACCCGTCGCATGTAAACTCAAAGCTGAAAACATATCGTGCTCGGATGATCCAAACGCTACCTCATTTTCTGGCGTTTTTCAGCAGTGTCGGTTGTCCGCTTTGTGTGGTCCCTTATTTTTCTACTCACCATAAGGAGATTCCAGGTCTTGGTTTCCTCAGCTATCCTCTCGGAGACCTTAGAACAGCCTGCCCCAAGTATTGCTATCTTTGATGGCTCTTTGTTTATCATTTCAAAGAGAACACGCGACGCGTGGCCAGTTCTACACTGAAATATATATCAAAAAGAAAATTAAAAAGGGTAGCAAGTCAAAACTATTTCTCTAATTTTGGTGGTGCAAAAAACAACGCAGGGAAGAAGAAAACGCTGCGCGAATTGCTTGCTCAAATATATTATTAACGCGAAATGCATATACTTTTTCAACAATCTGTACCAATCAGAAACGCTGTTCTTGGACCATATTTTTTCCGATCACGACAGGAAGCAAGTGTTGATGGCAACAATTTATGAAAATCGTATTTGCAGTTTTTCTGTTAGCAGGATTTATTTAAGTGCGGTCGAAGCCTTTCTATCTTTTCGTAATAATTGAATAACAACTTTCCGTGTACTTTGTAACACAAATAAGTGATATGTTGACTTTTTGTCTCGGTGTATATGTTAAAGTATGCAGTATCCTTATTCCCAAATTCTTTTTAGTAACTGCACTATATATCATTATATTTATTTGAATTTCCTCCAGGTTTTAAAAGAAAACCTAAAGGCACAGTAACCATGTCAAGTGGAGCAAAGCCACGTCTTGATCATGGACCAAATACCAAAATTATCACCAGGGTCTTACCTGCGTGTTATTTACATGAAGTTGCAGTTGATATCCCGGCAAAACAGCTTTCTCTTCCACGTCGTTCACAGCCATACTAACGGCTTGTTGTATTGAATCTCCTTTAATTGAAGACTGTCTGTCATTAGTGATTCCAGTAAATGGATACAGACCTCCAATATGTAGCGTCTGAATCGCACGAGTAACTTGAAATCGACAAATGTTTGCCGCCACGAGATAAAGGAATGTTGCGAGAATACGCCCCACCATCATTTTTGTGTTGAATCAAATATTGTTCCAATTGCAGAGGGCTAAAATGTTTCCCGTAAAAGCTTGTTGGTTTCACACATGTTAACGATGAACTCGGCATTTCCGGGATCCCGCATGGACAAGTGAACTTTGTTTCATTTTACTGTTGACAGATATCAGTTTGCCGATCTTTCGTCGTTAAGCTTAATATTTTAACATGCTAATATAATGGCAGACAGTTTGTTTACTTGTGACCAAATGACGCGTCATACAATAATATTATAGTATAAAATCGCCGAAATTTTGATTAGCTGGGATAAACAGACAAATTAAGACGTCCTAGCATTATGAATCAGATTAGGTCTCGGCCAATTTAGACAATTTACTGTCAATTTGCAACACTAGTATACTGTGATCTTCAGAATGTCGCTGTTTTAAAACTTTCTGAACTTTATCCCCCGTTAAATAAAATAGCTAAATGCGTGTCACTTGAGAAGTTGTGGCAAACGTTTTGGTATTATTTGCACGCATGCAGCATAAAGAAAATATATATTAACCGCAAAAAATTAAAGGAGCACGGGCAGCTTCACATTAATGACTTGCTGATGATCTTCACTCAGAGTCACCCTGTTTTGTACCGAGTATTTTTTGGTATTTAAACAAACTGGTTCTAGCAAAACTAATCAAGAACTGGATAAGTAATTTATATTATCGAATTATCAATAATGTGAATAAAGTAGGAAAAAGTGAACAAGCCATAAAAGGGATATCAATTTTGCGCCAAAAGAGAGGAGCTAGCTATTGGCATCTCTCTAAGTTGCAAAATTAAACATACTATTTCAAGGGGTGTGGCAGTCACTAGTCCAACTTTGGTCACTAAAAATCGATTTGTTCAAGCGGCAAGTCTATGTGCAATGATAACCGCCAAAATGATTGACAAGACTAACAAGATGCAAGTTACATGACTTGTGCTATGCATCAATCTTGGCAACGGAACAGAATGTTGTCTTTGTTGAGGGAGCAAACTTCAAAAGTTCTATGATGTTTCGATCGAACTATTTGTCACAAAAGGCATTAACGATTATTTTGAATTAAGGAGTTGTTTAATTTGAGACAACAGGAAGTCACTGAAAAATGAAAGCCGAAACTACGTATACACGTCTCTTCATCTGAACAATTTATAATTACGAAGGCTAGAAAAAATCACCTTGGGTTCCTATTTATGTTGTTCTGCAATTCAGCAGGCAAAGTTGTCTTTGTCAAAGTTAGACACGTTGCCGATAGCACGTCCTTTTACAACTTAAATAACTTTAATTGTATCTTAATTATAACTTAGTGTTTATATAATAATGATAAGTTTATTATTGCTAAATTCTTATCAAGTAACTCTCTTAATTTACCATCATGTAATTTTTTTTTATTAGTATTATTTATAGTTGTAATTTAATTTACGTTTTACATTTGTAAAAATTATCGTAATTCAGCCCTCGGGCTGCAAGGGTAATTTCAATAAACTATCTAACTAATACTTTTCATGTTTTTTCTACTTAACATATGCATGAACAATTCTCAGAACTACACTTATTTCACTTTATGACGCCTGATTTATCCCGAACAAAAGAAAAGCCCTTGCATGTAAACACCATTCGTCCGAAAGTATTATAAATTAACACAAAATATACGCTTTTAAAGATCCACTTCGGTCGATTTACTTTTTCTTGGTTAGTTTTAGATACAACAATGGTTACTGGTTCCGTGTTTTTAATTATATAATGTGTCATTTTCAAAATATCGTTACTTTGCTCTAAAAGTTTCAAGTTAATGTATAAATTAAGCTCTCTGATGCACTTTACCTGCAGCAGGTGGACATTCAACAATCACCGTACAGAAAAACACGCAAAACAAAACGCTGCACACCCCCGGAGGCCCCACCATGGTACGCTCTTGCCTGCGAGTGGTGTTTAGTGCTCTGTCGTTGGTAGGTGAATGAGCAATAACTCCGATAAGGGTTTTATACCCTGTTCCAAGCTCCCGATGTGAATTTCAGTTTTTTTGTTGTACCCATTCCCTCACTGCCAACAGAGCTGATCGCCTGTAAGATCGCCTTCAGGAATGTTTTTGTGGAACCGGATACACGAGACTGTCATTTGTTCAAATTAAGAAGTTAAAAACAACACATGAGCCCGTGAAGGCGGGTTGATTAAGCTGTTGTAATAAATATATATAGAAACTACAGAGAGAGTTTCAGGGGCCTTTCAGAACAACAGGAAGTCATTTGCTGTCAATATAGTGTAGAGTGGGTTAAGTTAGGAAGCTCTGCTACTGGCGGGGCCAATAAACAAAATTAATGCTAGGATTCTTGGAAAATAGAAACAGTTGTAATCCTTGTATTGTTCAGAGCATAAGAAAGGTCTCGATCTCCCTAATTTTTACCACTGTGCTGATTATTCAGAGATTGAAGCAGAGCGTATTCGGAGGTATAAGAGGCTTCAAACTGTGTTGTACATTGCCAGCTGAAGATACCGTGTGACTAAGCTGTCGTAAACCACCTCACGTAGGTCTGGTCATGACCATATTTGTAATGATCATATTTAGAGCTGATCGTTAGTAAGAGAGTCAGCTCTCGCAAACTACCACGATAGAAACTGGTCGCTTACCAGAGCTCTGTCGTAATACTTTCTAACAGGGTAAAAAGGTAACATTCTTTTTAGTGACCGCAAATCATCATTCAAGGACTTCAACAATAAAAATTATTTGGTAATGTTATATTATGGTAAATGTGATCAAGTGGTATCTCATTTTGTTGAAGTTTTTATTTGCATTTATCAGAATCGTTATGTCAATGGTGACGGTGACCTAATTCTCTTATAGCTAGTCAAGAGAGAGCGTTCAGTTACTGGATTTGCGCGGCAATTCGAATGGGGTTTCCCAACGGTAAAGAGAGTTTAGACTGTATCATAATGAGGTAGAAAAATTTAGCTACTGCTTGCAGTAGTTTGATGGAGCTACAGGGCGTAATTTCTCTTCATTGAATCATCAGTCATGTCGATACCGTCCCCAGAGCGGAAAGTGCGCTCAAAGAGCAAGACTGCCGTCATCCGCAAACCGAAGAGATAACTGGCATCCCAGACTCACACAACAAAACACAATAAAGTTTTCTTTCATTTTAGTTGTAACTGTATTTTATTTGTTTTTCATTAAAAATACTTTTTAATAATACTCGACTGTGCCAGGCAACTATTTTACACGGTAGCTATACAAAAATAAGAGCGTTGCCATTCTGGAATGGATAGAACATGGCGGGCTGTTGCAAGCGTTAATTCGGTTATTTAGGTATCTTTCCCCTTCCCCCTCCCCGTCAAAGGATGTCGAGTGAAACAAAATGTATCCCGTACTTCTTGTCTCATCCCAGCTGACCGAAAACCTGGAACTGCCCTCCTACACGAGCGTTCTTTGGGCGTTCGTTGGGAGGAAAGATTGCGTGTACATGTTACGAGCCAAAAGAAGGCGTGGGTATATTAACGCTAGCTAGAGGTGGGAAACATTATATATCAGTAATATGTGAAACACACGAGGGAGTGTTTTATCACATTTCCAAACACCTTGAAAGAGAGTGCAGGCTGTGATGAAACACTTTCGATATAACTTGTCAATCGAAACTACGGATAACACAAAGTCGACTGAAATAACATGTAAAAATCTATGCTAATTTATTACATATCCAAACTTCCGGCTATTTCCTTTATTCATTAATTACTCATTAATTATTAATAACACTACTTATGCATGTTTATGTTACACTCACACTGGCTAGTTGCACCACCAAGCCTCGCCAAAACAGCAAAATTGAAAATAATACACACGTGAAGGCAGAAGGTTGTGAATAATTCTCGTAAACGAGGTTCGGGTGGATTTTTAACATATTCTTAGCGTTACTGGCCTGAATTATATTTTTACAAGTTTAAATCTGACATATGTATGATGCTTTAAAGGGGCACTGTCACGGTATTTTGGCATCATTTTAAAATGCTGAAATATGTTCCCGCATCAATGGAAACCCAAAACTAATGGTGTGTTTTTGTTACCTAGGACTGTATCACTACACTGAAAACGTTTATTGCCGCCTATCACTTAGGATGACAAGGATGAAAGAGGATTGAAATTTGAAAAAAATAGCCAGCTTTTTTTCAAATTCTAAAGCCATTCCTTGAAAATATCGTCAGAAATTCATTATGGCTTGCTCTCTGAGCCACAATTCGTTTGATATCTTGCTGTTAGTCCATCAGGAGCATTTTGAGCACAAGTAAATGTACAAGGTAATGATTTTAGCAATGAATGAAGCTAAAAACACCAAAACCCCTGTGACAGTGGTCCTTTAATCTCACCAACCAGCAAATGTCTCAGCAAACAACCGAATTTGTATTGACAACAAAGAGATTACGCGGCAGTGGCAGTGCACGGCCTTTAAAAAATCTTTTCTTTTCTACAATTCAGGCCCTTCTAAGAACCTTGCTTGTTAGACACACAAAACATATTCCTATAGCTATTTGACACAGAATAGAATTATCTCTTCCCGGAAAATATTGTGTAAATATTCTGGTCAAAAATAAAATAATAATAAAAAAATATATGGGCATTTCTAAATTCGCATTTATTATTGCTCGCAATTCATTTCGTGAGATTTCGTTTCAGTTTTGCTAAAATAATATTCTATAAAAGTTACTTCTGGCAAAGTTACTAATCTTTTCGCATTCATCGAATGCTGGACATACACACTGCTTCAGTTCGAAATGGCATGCATTCTAATTCCCTTAATTAATTTTGATTAGTCTCTAAATGTTAGCTCTGAAAATTTTTAAAGTGCTCTAATTGACGACGTTCTTTATTCTCATAACATGTCTGCTAAACAGTTTTCTTTGCACATGACTAGTTAATTTGCTATAATTTACTTTAATTTATCTAGCTTCACTTTAGTCTTCATTTTAGACTTCGTCATGTCTAGTAAGAGACGTCCTTTGCTGTATAAAGAAGCCCCTTTAAACCATTATAGGTGAGCTAAATACTTTGCTGAGGTAAGAGATCTTAAAAGATCATTATAGGTGAGCTAAATACTTTGCTGAGGTAAGAGATCTTAAAAGATCATTATAGGTGAGCTAAATACTTTGCTGAGGTAAGAGATCTTAAAAGATCATTATAGGTGAGCTAAATACTTTGCTGAGGTAAGAGATCTCCAAAGATCAGAGCTATCGGTAACAATTACTAGCTACAGTAAAGTAACTAGAATAGTTAGTTTAAGCTTACAACTGACTTAAAAAATAGCACACTTTCATATTAAACTGATGAACGAGAATGCTAGTTGATACATTTTTCATTCGCTATATTTTGAGTACCAAAAATAAAAAATTCTTCCGTATAATTATTGTCTGTATCAGTAGGTTTAACTCAAGTATTGTAAAAGCGGCAAAAAAATGTTGCTCTATTTTAAGTGTGACTGAACAATGAACATCCTATAGACTTCCTATTGTTTAATTAGTCCATTCACTATCGGTTCTCTACCTGTCTGAAGTTTAACTAGTTTCATTTTCATGACAATTTTCAGAAAACTAGCGGCATTGCTCAACCCGAAAGATATGCTTCAATGGGAATCACATCTTTGTACGTTACAAAGGGTATTTGATAAAAACCGCCTGAATTGGTTGCCTATATATATATATAACAACCTGAAGAGGCATGCATAATTGAGTAAGAAGACGTTCATCTAAAACAAAAGCGAAAGTGTTTAATTGACATGACTGGCTTGCTAATTAAAGGTGGGTCACATTATCACATTATCGTGATCTTTTTAACTGCTATTTGTTTGCTGCTTTCTCGAACATTTTCGTAAGAAATTTATTTTTCATCACACTCGGATACAATAAAAATAACAAATAATATATACACATATATACATCTTGTGAGAGAAGATTCAGTTGGTTGCAACAGCAAGAACTCGCCTGGCCTCTATTTGAACGGAATATTTATTTCCTCGTAGAGTCTTCCATCGTATGTTCTGAAGTTAATGCAGTCCTGAAAGACAAAGAAGCCTTCTTTACACTGGAATAGACAATATTCACGATAGCAGCATTGATGTTTTTGCCGGCAATGCAAATTAGCCACGTTGTCTGCCAGGGGGGCAAACATTGAAATGGTGCCGTTTCTTGGAAAATCGGCTCGTCTAAATAGTGAAGTATCTGTTGTTAAGTCACATTTGAGAGCCAAGATAAATCTAGCTATAGAATAATAATTATATTTTGAAATTGTTATTCGATACCTTGACTTGTTAACTACGCAGGCCGTTTTCTTTTTGTATAAAAGCGTCAACATTGCCTAAAACACGGAATATTTTCAGCACAAAACTAAATAAAGTTACCAGATATGATAAAAAAACTAGGCTTGTTTGCTCCCTCACAAATCACGTGTCTAATTTGCATTACAACGTGAAAACAAACATGGCGGCTATCGGTCTATTGTCGTGCGCAGGCACGGCTAACTAGTAACAGGAATACCATGTTCAAATACCTGGCACTGAATCCTGGCTCTTGCTTTAGGGGCTGCTTTAACGTGACAAAATGGCGGCCACAAACAAGGTGTCAGTGGAGCTATATTTCAACCCGGAGTGAAATTCACCATTTTAACAAAATTCTAGTCCCGTGGTGTAACATTTCAGCCCGAGCTAAAATTCGCCATAGATCATATTGACAACTTGCGTAATTTGGTCTTTAGAACAAAATTAAAAGGATATAAGAGGCATTTTGTATAATCATTGTTTCCAGTTTCTCTTGGGACTTACAATGTTCCCAAGGGAAAACAAAAACAATGCTTATGCAAAATTTTGGGGGGCAAACAAAGAGTATTATGGTATTTTCCGAAGTGGCCTATTTTCTGTATGTAGTAACATTGTGAACTTGTGGGGGCTCCCCTACGGACTTGAAGTCCCTGGCGTCACATGATGCAGCGGACTAATGTGTCGACAAGACGAACATGTCAAATGACTTACGTTTTCGCCGTTGTGTTTTTGTCACATGTATGTTGAGTTCGAGATGTTGGTAGATAGATTTGTAGAGCTATCCTACGATACTGTACACATTTGCTTTCATCAGTAGATTGTACCTTAATTTCCTTGTCAAGTTTATTTAAAGCCTTGTGCAGTTGTTTAAATGTTAATCTGTTATCCGGGTCGCCATACCAACAAGAGCGCATGACAGCATATCTGAAACAGAATATCCTTAAAATGATCAACAAAATATAAACCTCGTGCATCTAAACAGAACAAAAAAGCTCGGTACCAACAGAGTTGTTAAAAAGACTTTTTTTCGAGGTTTTTTCTGAATGTCGGCAAACGGACATGTTTTCAGTGACGGACTTGTTTGGCTAAGAGAGGCAGCTTCGTTTTAGTCAGTTGTAGAAAATCGCCAAAAACCGGTGTAATGTTTATCAGTCAGTAATGGGCTCCTATGTTTATGAAATGTATTTTCCAAGTAATTGGCTAGGAAAGATCTGATACAGTAAATTCATAATTTGAACTCACACTTCATCGTGTAAATGTCGTGGCTTTTCCATTCTATATCCACTTTCCAGTTTTTCAATCAGCTCTAAAACATCCATCCCAGGATATGGAGAACCGCCTGGAAAATACAATAATCTCTGTCAGTCTAGCTTTAGAAAGCTGTCAATCAATCAATCAATCACTCAGGCAATCAATCAACCAATCAATCAATTATTCAAACAGCCAGTCACATAGTTGGTCAGTCAATCACTTCATGACTAAGTCTGTCAGTTGACAAGTCAGTAAGTCAGACAGTCAGTCAGTCAGTCAGTCAGTCAGACGTCAATCAGTCAGTCAGTCAGTCAGCGACTCGGTCAAGCAGAGTCAGTCAGTCAGTCAGACGTCAATCAATCATCCATTCATTCATTCATTCAGGCAGTTAGACGTCAATCAGTTAGTCAGTCAGTGAGCCCCGATCAGTCAGTTAGTTAGTCAATCGGTCAGTCAGTAATCCAGTCAGCGAGTCGGTCAAGCAGAGTCAGTCAGTCAGACGTTAAACAATCATTCATTCATTCAGCCAGTTAGACGTCAGCCAGTCAGCCCCAATCAGTCACTCAGCCAGTCACCCCCGATCAGTAAATTCGTCAGTCAATCGGTCAGTCAGTCATCCAGTCGGTTAGTCGGTAAGTGAGTCAGTCTGGTCGGTCAACCAATCAGTCAGTCGATAAGTCAGGCTGGCAGTCATGTAGGGAGGGGGGGGGGGTGGGGGGTGGTGAGGTTCAGTCAGTTGGTCAGTCGTAAATAATAGCAATGTTATCATGACTATTTTTAACACTGTTTCTCCTATTTCAAACTTTTTAAAGTGAGTTCAACTTGTGGTATAAGCTCGAGTGGATCAGAGATTTCTTTTAATAAGCATAATCAGAGTGAAAATTACCAATAGTGAATATCTCGAATAGTACCACTCCGAAGCTCCATCTGTTAATAAAAGAAAGCAATTAATTAGAAAAGGAAAGTAGAGTATTTTTATACAATATTTTTTAGATTTGTTATCTACCAACATGTATAATGTCCAATAGCTACTTTGTGCCTACAAGACACCTTCTTACTAGTTTCCTAAACTTCAATTTGAATTTAGTTTTTACTGATGGCAATGAGCTATCGACAGCGTTTTGCCATTTTTCTTTTTCAATAATTCTTTGCATTATCCTCCAAAGCTTTGTTAAATCGCGATTTTTGCAATGTTTGCTATTTATTTTTACTACAGCGTTCCAGGCTAAATTTAGTAACACTCACACGTCGCTCTTCGTTGTGTATCGTCCGTGTAACAAGGCTTCAATAGCTGTCCATTTCACTGGCAGGCGCCCCTGAAACAAATACTGAAATTTCACCTTGGAACTGTAGAACGTAATAAAATAACCAATTGCATTGCCTATATGCGCGCATTAAAATAACTAAATAAATAACTAAACTAAGGCTTCTTGAATATGTTACCGATACACTGGCTAGCCTAATGGAGACGGGAGGAATGGCGAGTCACCTTTCACAACTTTAACTTGTACATGTTACGCGGTATTGTGGGTCAACTAGCGAGGAAGTTTAATTGCGCATGTTTGTCTCGGGTTATCACTTACCCCTGAATTTTTCTGATACATGTCCTGCCCTTGAATATCCCGGGCCATCCCGAAGTCTGTGACTTTACACGTCAGATTTTCACCCAGCAGGATATTTCTGGCTGCTAAGTCACGGTGAATAATCTATAATTATAAATATAGAAGTAAAAATGGACGATGTTTGGGATTATGAGATATTTCACAACACTAAGTACTTGTTTAAGCATTCTGTTTCCAAACTGTTAATAGCTGATCGCTAGCTGACCTCCTTGTCTTCTCATTCTTCCCATCCTTCCCCTCGGGACTATGTAAGAATGTGCCGCGGGTTAGGGTATGGTTTTGAGGTTTTCGGTTCTTGAATAGGGTATCATTTTGTCCCGGTTGTCTCCATACACACATACATGGTACTTAGGTTCTCGGTCGTGAAATAGGGTATAATTTTGTCCCGGTCGTCTCCATTGTTCCCGGTGTGATCATTAGACATGAGTACCTAAACTGTATCATCTAAAATTGCAGAGTGATAACGGCCAGCGAAACCAACTGAGAAATGTTCTGTTAAACCTGAGCTATCCCTTCAAGTGTTAGCTCTAGAGAAAGGAAATAAAGTACCGTCCAAAATAATTACATGTAAAGACGGTCACTGTCATTGTCCATACTGATTTCCGCGTCTTGTGTGAATTTGAAACGTATTTCTGTCTGAGACGAGTTTTTCGTCGTTTTAGACGGAAAATGATGAACGAATAAATTTGAGAAGGGAATCTAGTCCTTCACATGATTCACGGTTTGTGCAAATTAAAATTTAACCTAAATGTTTCAAAATCGTCATTTGTAATCCATCTCAATCTTCTCCATCCTTAACCATCCTTGTTCCTTTCTGGTTAAGTATCACTTCTTTGGTGTTTTCTTTCCTTAGTAAACTATTAGTTTTAGGTTTCCTACGTTTTAAGGGTAAATTGCAGGTTCGTCGCAATAACTAACTCAAAATATCGCGACGTAGCTACTTTAAGAAGAGTTTTCTGTCCCTGACATGGTTTTCTGTCTCTTGATACGAATTCGGTTAATCAGTATTCTTGTTTTACGTATTCCTTCCCTCTCGGAATACGCCCCTCCATCACACGTCAACGTTTATAGGACTCTTTAAAATGAATAGCCAACAAACTGTGGTAATTAACAAACATGACAAAACTTTGAGTTAAACTTTTAACGTTTCGTATGCTACAACTTAACACATCTAACATTTGGTTTTGCACGAGTTTGTTAACTGTGACATAAGCGCTCTACTCACCTTCACGGAGCTCAGATACGCCATTCCATCTGCTATCTCCAAAGCAAACTTCATCAGTTGCCGAGATGTCAAGTTTCTCCGGGGGAGGTGCTCTATGTTATAGTAGGTGTCTTTTAAGCCGCGTTTCTTTCTCAGAAACCCAAGCAAGTCTCCGTAAGGAGCAAATTCTGTTATCACGCACAGAGGCTCTGAGAGGAAATGTTCATGACATTCATACCACAAGAATAGCTAATTTCTTGTCAATAGAGTCAACACGAGGAGACTCCCAGATAATATGGACAGAAACCCCGTTGGAAAATTTGAATTACTTGTAACCTCAAACCAGAATATGACATAATCAATACAGGGAGCCCCATCCCTTTTCATCCCCTACCACCACCCTCGTCCCCCCTCCCCCTCGCGGGTATTAAGGTTGACGTGATGGTAGAAAGAAGCATGTCCTATAGTTCTGAAACTTTCTTAAAAATTCGACAGTAAACAAGACTGACTTCGAGTTGTCTCACTTTTGTAAGTGATGAAGAAAAACGCAAAAACAATGAAAGGGCCGCGAGAGAAAGAGCGATAAACGAGCTGCGTGTGCCGCCCGAGCTACACGCTGCTCATGGAGCGCTCTTTTCGCGTTCGTCCGAGCTGTCTTTAGCTAAATTAGAGACTGTTCGTAGTATAAGTGAGCAGTACTTGAACCAGCTCAGTTGTAAAACTTGATTTAATTCGTGTACCCATGTTTGCTATAATTAAAGGGATAATGTCACGCCTGATATGTTACATTTTAATAACTATGGCCTGTAACTTTCTTATTGTCTTGCAATAGAAGGACAAAAATGCTTAAAGTGGTGAAAGCAAAGAAATATCAACTAAGAAGAAAAAATAACTATTAAAACATTCAATATTTCCCCAGAAATTTAGCTTTGATTTCTGGACATCCTGAAGTCAATTTTGATGAATTGCAATCCACTTCCATCCTTGTAATCCTGCACTACTTCCCCAAAATACCTGTTCTATCTTGTTCTGTGGAATCTTTTTATCAAATTTATTCGTGTATTTGGTAGCATTTGGTACAATAAATATGATGGTAATAAGAACATTAAAAATTTCTTTAATCAGGCGTGACTGACTGTTGATTAATCAGTTGGACCATTAAAAAATTTAGTTTTGTACCTGATTTCGTGATGCAAGCCAGCAACTCTATGACGTGTTTATGTGGTGCGAGTTCTTTCATCACCTGAAGTTCGGATAGCAGGTCTTTGCGGTGACAATCGTTTGCATCTTCTATAAAAAAAGTATCAACCAATGAAGTTGCAGTTGAAACAAAAACGTGCGTTTCTAGGTTCAAACGCGATAAATTTTCCCAATTTATGATACATTTAAAACTATAAAAACTGGAAAAGGGCTCAAAACGAGAAAAAACACAGATTAACGAAGCTTGCCTTTCAATGTTTTCACAGCAACTTCAATCCATCCTCCATGTTTACTGACATTCAGCGCACAACCTTTCTTAACAAGTCCGAACTCCCCTTGGCCGATAGTTCTTTTAATTTTAAGCCTGTCGCGTGAGATTTCCCACTTAGGGGTCGGTGGAATGATAAATCTTGACTTTGGTACTTGGGGCTTCCTGTTGCTCGGCGATTCACCAAGATGTGAATAATAGTTGCCGGCTACTCTCAATTCAGATTTCAAATGTCCATTTTCTTTTCCAAGTTTCTCAATAAAGCTCGTTTCTTTGACTTGTTTACTTGGTTTCAAACAGAGACTAGTCGGCTGCTCGTACAAATGATCGTATACCGAAGTGTTTCCTGGCACGTGATATTGTGTCACAGGAAGCCCAGCTCTTGTAACTTTCTCGTCTTCAATGGAATGGCCGTGATTAAAATGCACCTCCATAATTTCTGTTATAGTTTCGTATTCATTTTCAGACTGCAAAAGAATAATTAGGTATAAATATACAAATAGCCACTAGTATGTACGAAATATAAGACATCTATGCGAAGAACAGATAAACAATAGCCTCCATTTAGCGCGGACATATTTAGGTTAAAACCCCTTCAGACGACTGGTATATTGGAGGATAATGCCAGAAGCTGAAAGATTGTCCAAAAAATGAACAGTTGGCCGAGAAGCGAAGCTTCGAGGGCAACTGTAAAATTTTGAGGACAATCTTTCAGCCGGGAGCATTATCCCCCAATATACCAGTAAAACAGAAAGGGATTTATTTATTTTATAACCCTCCATTCAAATTCCACAACGTGATTTGATGCAGTGAAAAAGGGAAAAAACCTATATTGATAATCACGACTAACTACAGTCTAACACCCCGACATCGAACACCCCTACATCGCTTAGGAAGAATCTCCTGAAGTTAAAAAATATTTTAACACAAATATATATTTACCTTTGTTTCTTCTGTAGAGAGCGAAGAAGTGTTGCCGAGTTCACTATCTCTGTAGAAAAAAGCAAAGCCGTGATGACTTAAGCGGTGTTAAGGTTTAGAAAATTAGCAAATGCATGTTCACTTGCTGGTGAAACGAAACAAGCAAATAGTAATTGAGCTCTACCGCCGTACTTACTTGTCAAACTGTGCTGACCCCCTTTTACAACAGCGGGCAACGATTACTGAAACCAAAATTATCATCAGTGAGTGAAAATTGTAAGCGTGAGGAACTCAAAGATTATCGCACACACTTAAAGGAGAAATCAGCGACGAGTGAAATGTCTTCCCTACACGAGAACTCCAAGAGAACAGAGCTGACCCCGTTTTTATTTTCCGTCCATCGCCTAATGAGATTTTAATCACTGCGCTGACAGTCATAAATACGAAATAATAGTAGTTTAATAATAATAGTTTAATTTTTAGACCATCTGTAGTACATTTGTGATGTTTGTCACCGCTGTTTATTTACTATTCCTTCTGAAATTGAAATAGCCGAAGAACAAGAAAGGATATCAATGATATTAAATGGGGAATTAATGAAATTGTTACAACCATTATTGACTTACACTTCTGTGTGGCTTTCCAAATCATGAACACCGTAGCTGGTATTGCAAACGCCAGTATAACGATCCAGAGTGGGGTGAGGTAAGCGAGACTGCCTTTTATACTTTTCCCTGTGTTTCCAGAATTCTCGCTTTCCCCTTCTTGATCACGAAGAAACAAAATTTACAAAAAATAATAAATTAGAGAAGTTGGATTTTTTTTGCATCGTCATCAGTTTTAGCGATACTCGACAGTGAATCTAGACGATCACGTGATACATACCGTGTGCAGCGGTAGAGAACTCGGTAACAGACACTGAAGTGCCGGCTGTGGAAGTTACCTCTGCAAAAAGATGTGAAAGTTATCATTATTATGTATTGAGGGAATTTCGAGTAGTTCAGAAAAATTGTCACTTGGAAAATAACAGCAAACAAGAACGCTTGATTCGACAAATGAACCGTTCCAAGAAAAAAAGACCAGCATTTTTAAACCCGGAAAACTCGCTAGCGAGAATTAGAAAACTCGCTAGAAAGAAATGTAAAACTCGCTATTGAGAAACACAAACCTTGCTGCGAGAATTACAAAAAATCCCGCTACGGAGAAATACACTAGAAATGTAAAACTCCCTTGTGAGAATTACAAAACTCGCCAAGGAGGAATGTGAGAATTATAAAACTCGCTAGGAAAATATGTAAACTCCTCGCCATATATGTGATGCAGCTCGACCATAGTTCTTGGTGATCATGATTGAATATGTAAAAGTTCTCACCCAATAGTTTTCACAAGCATTTTGTAACTTTTGAAGTTGATTAACTTTTGGCCATGACGGTTTTCCATAAAATCCTACTGCTATGCCAGAATCTTCTAATCTACTTTTTTTTTTCAACAGCTGACTTTAAAAGTCCTTTCAGTACCTTGGGTATGCGCAGTAACAGGAATATTCGTTGACACAGGAGTAGTTGAAGGGGTTGCCGTGGTAGTCTTCACTGTTGAGCTTGCTTCTACAAAAAAGTAACATAATTAGGCCTTTCCCGATTGCGCTGGTAAAATCCTAAAAAAGTGCTGACAAAAATGGCTAAAAAGTGATCAGAAAGTGCTCAAAATCTCAAAATAGTGCTCAAAAAGTGCTACAAGTTGTGAACAGTTACCTCTAAGCTTTTCGTAAATATGTCAATTTTTAGTAATGTAAAGCCTAGACATCAGATGATTGAGAAATTTGAGATGACACACACATGATACATCAGCCAATCAGAAACTTCTGTTCTCACGCAAGGATAATTCCACGTGCCTTTCCATAACAACGGTCTTTTATTCTTGACAACATCATTAGTTATTCAAATTTATGACCTGGAACACGATTCTCGTTGCGAGCGACACACAGTTTTGGCTTTAAAATGTTTTAGAAGACATATGTTGCTCGAAATTTGCTCGAAATGTGAAATATTGCTCAAATGTTGCCCAAAGTGCGAAAAAGTGCTTAATGGTGCTCAAAATGCAAAATAGTGCGCCAAACTCAAAAAAGTGGTCAAAAAAGGTGCTCAGCAAAATCGGGAAAGGCCTAAACATAATCATGATTTCAGTATTAAACGCGTTTATTTTAGTGGCTTATTACTTTGGCTGAATGGGGCTGGAAGAAGAAGAAGAACTGGTAGAAGAACATGCTGAAGGCTAAACTGATGAAATGTGGCATCGACCCGGACAACTGGGAGGCCCAAGCTGCGTGAAGACAGAAATAGGGAGGTGTCATCAATCAGAGAACCCCCGAATTCGAGAAAGTACGCCGTGCGGACCCTGCATGTAAGCGCGGGAGACGGAGTCATCTGTTTCATTTTGCATTTTTTCCGTTGTCACAAATATCAATTGATTTGCTTTGTGATTCCGTTCGTTGTTGCGACAATAAAAAACGACAACCAACAATTCATGATTATTTACCTTGTGGAACTCGCCCAGTTCTAACATCTCTCTCCATCACAGGGGAACTCTCGCCATGTTTGTTCCAAGCCGACACAGCTACTGTGTAGTTCTGGGCCCAGTGAAGATCTAAATCATAATTTGTCTCTGTCGTGTTCCAGGAGTTAAACCTTTCCTTGTGAAGTGAACCGTTGGTAACTACATAAACACAGATGTATACT